>JZKD02S1178195.1:48198-89222 GCA_000966675.3 Picea glauca | reverse complement strand
CTAGCATATCATCTAAGAGCTCAAAGACATTACACAGATCTACTATACAAAGCTGAAGAAGACCAACAGAATAACCTATTGGGCTAATACCCATAAGAGAAGGAAAGTTTCCTCAAAAGATCATTCAAGCCATGTTTTATGAGGTGATATGGTCTAGGGATGTCCAGTCACAGTAAGACCAAGGGCAGGTGTTGTCTGTGGGTGCCTTTGTAGGAGGCGAGTTGTACCCATCATGGATGCATTTTTTCCAAGCCCTTTATTCCCTTTTCATTTATTGCTTTTCTTTACTTCAAGGTCTAACCAGAGGACACTGCCTTGGCATGGTGACCAGAGTTGACAGTGTTACCCACTGGTATCTCCACGGAAATGATAAGGTTGGCTCGTGATGAGACCCCCTTTCCCTTGGCCATGCAACCAAAGGTCACTGCCCTGGCGTGGTGACCAGATAGTGGCAATGTCATACTATTGGATACCTATGAACATAATGGGTCGGCTCGTGATGAGACCTCCCATCCTCTTGGTTAGGTCTTGTTTTTATTATTTTTCTTAGGGTCCCTTTAGTTTCTTATCGAGAGGGTTTTTATTGCCTTCTCGGGGATCCCCTGGGTGAAGAATCTCTAGGTTTCATTTCTTATGGATTTTATCTTTTACCAGTTTATTTTACCCCCTGGGCATTTAGCCCCTTCTTCCCACAAGACAAAGTGTAACCCTCAAAAGGTCCTCCTAATGGTCGGACTAGGGGAATGGGATAGATGTGCGAGAAATAAGATGAAAAATGATAGAATGGTGGGAGCGAACGATGGCTCTGCAAATCCCCTTTGGTGGCTAACCAAAACCCATGAATAAAATCTTGCTAAGTCATCCCATCAATCACCCCAACACTGGTGAAGTGGATTAGTTTAAGATCCAAGCAGTTATCAGAAATGACAGGAACCTAATGCATATACAAGAAGGTTATAATGATCAAACATGACACATACCATGATACCTTGGACCAATTACCTCATGGATAAAGAGTCCTCTCCGATGCAAGTCCAAGTCGATGGTGATGTAAACTGTCGCTGCTGACAGGACAAGTCTGGCAAAGAAGAATAAGGATGGGCCCTCTAGGGCCATGCTCAGGTCAATCCTGCTCTCGGTACTTCATGTCTAGGACCTGTGGGCCTCGAGACATGATCTCCTAGTTATCCCTAGATATCGGGGATAACAATGTCCACCCCCTTGGATAAGGGGTAGTAGACCCCATATTGGAGGTTAGAGGGTGCAGCCCTTGAGAAAAAAATTTGGGTCTATTTTTTGTCCTTTTTGTGCTTTTTCAGCCAATGATTTTCGATCCATTGTAATCTAATCCTAGTTAAAGGATTATGGTTGTAATCTATTCCATTTTAATGGATAAAGGTTTTGGATGTTATGAAATACTTAAATATTGTATTCTAGGTGATGAAGTTAATGTAATGAAGAAGAGAAAGGTGTGGCTCTAAGTTTTATTAGTTTTCTTAATTAAAAATTTCCAAGGAAATTTTTTGTCTTTTGTGTATATATACATTATTATTTACTTTTTATTTTACTTAAAAATATGTATGCATTGCTTCATTTGAAAGTGTTTAAAACTTACATAAAAAGGAAATTACAATTCCAAACCCTATAAATAGGGACATAAATGTGTTATGAGTCTATATGGAATGTGTTAAACTTGAACTTAGAAAAAGTAAGATCAACAAGGGTCTATTATTTCGTCGAAATCTGGCATTCGAGGATAAACAAGGATTATGATCTTTTTACTTTCTTTGGTTCATTGAAGTGGATTTCCTTTCCTACATGTATAGGTCATGCCAAAGTCCAGAACTATAGCATTCAATTCAACATTGAACTTCACTTACTTTGCCTATTATTTTGTCGAAATCTGGCATTCGAGGACAAACACGGATTATTCTCTTTTTACTTTCTTTGCTTCATAGAAGTGGATTTCCTTTCCTTCATTTATTAGTCCCTACTGAAGGCTGGGACTATAGCATTCGATTCATCATTGAACTTCAATTACTTTTCCTTTGACTACAAATATTTTTCTTCTTCTCAAAGTTGTACATAGGAAAAATAAAATAGTTTTTTTTTATAATATTTTATTTGTTTTTATTAAACATGTTATTGCCTAATAATTTGGAACTCTTATTGTCGAAATAATTTTGTCAATGTTAGATATCCTAGGTTTTGAGTCTATTATATCTTCATCGACGCTCTTTTTGAGGTCTTTAAATAGGCTCTAACACAATACATTTTTTCCATTCTTGTATAACCTAAGTTTATTGAAGCTCTTTCTGTGGACGACGATGATGCATTATATCGATTTTGCATCTATTTATTGAGGTCATTAAATTCATGTATGTTGAGTGAATACATGTGGATTTCCATGCTACTATGTATGGGCATTGGCTCTGGTTCATTCAACTATCAAACTGATCTGAAGGGTAAGTCAGATGATCTTTATATGCAATGAAATTTTGCAATATTTTCTACCGCCTTTGTGCACTACCACCATCGACTCTAATTATAGGGTTCTTTCTCCAACCTTGAGGTGATTCTACATTGTATGTTTCATAATTGCAACTAAGTTACAATATAAGTACAGAATACATCATCGGTTTGTTGAAGATACATCATTCGTGTGTTGAATCTGTTGCTTAAACTTTGGAGATCCTCGACCTGAGTAAAGGTACAAACTACCGATTGTCACTTACTTCCCATCATTCTATGTATCAAGGTATAGTGATTTATCATAAATCAAAAGAAATATGCAATCTTTTTTACATCTAGCGAGTTAGTAATGTGAAAGAAGCAACACTAATTTACTTTAACATGGTCATGAGCAATATTTTTTTCTTATGTATGTTCAAGTTGTTTTCTTTCTCTAATCATATGATTCTCATCTACCAATGTTTTGTTGTCATTCTCTATTCTAAACTATAAACTTTGTATCTACCAAGACAATTGTACAATAAGGGAAAAAGAAAAACTAACAAAAAAACCTCAACTTTTGTAGTGCTCAACATAAATTAAAGTAAGAAAAAGTCATTCCACTTTACAAATTTTGAGTTCTTAATTTGTATAATTGCATTGTTTGGAAATTAACCTTCAACACCAAAATCATGCAATTTACAAATGGCAACAAAAGAGATAAGAAATCAACACCATACCTTTCTATTTAGCTCCTCTTCAGAAGAGCACAAACCCTGACCTTTCTCTCTAGATGCAATATTTGCACTCTTGAATTTACCTAATACTTCCTAGAGGGGTTCCAATTTTTTTCTTAAATGTTTTATCTTTTCAATCACTTTTCCCTCCATCTTTGCACAAACATTTTGGTTAACGGGTTAATGTGAAAGAAGCCAAAAAAACTTGCAATCATAAAAATCAAGATTCATGTGCTTTATTTCCATTTTTTAATTAGAAAATACATACTTCAATCATAAGCAATCAAGGAAATAGAAGACATCACCAACAAATACAAAACTAGCATACATAATAGTAGCGAATTGGCCCTTTTATCTCTCAAAAATAGCAATGAACTGACCCTTTGAGCTCTCAAGGATTCAATTAATTGATAGTGAGCTTGAAATTTATTCTAGAGATCTTTGTCAACCTGACAAGTTTTCATCTTTAGTTGTAGATATTCCTTTAGTTCTCAAACCAAAATATTAAACTACATATGCAAAACATGCATAATAGTTACTTTGTATTGTTAAGTATAAACAGGAAATTAAATAAATTAAATATAAAATTTTATACAATTATAAAAGTACATTATTTTCATATTACTCATTGTGTTGAGAAGCACACTCTATTAGTCTGCCTCTGGAATTGTGATCCAGGTGAATATTGGTGGCCACCCACCTATTATAACTGGCTCCTCTTGACATTTTTTAGTTGAGCATGTTCTTCTGTAATTCTTTGTAATTGTTGAAGCCCTACATACCTTCTAGGTGGATATTGGTGGCCTCCCACATAATCCAACTGGCTTATTTTGGAATTTTTCATGTCAATACGTCTTTTTGTACTTCCAGTGCCGTTTTGGGGCCCTAAACAGTGTTATTTTTGGCTTTCCACAATAGAATTGTACATGGAGTCAGAGTTTCATGGAATAATGTGTATTTCTCAAAAAGACCTTTTCAACAGGCTATCACATGCCTAATACGGAGGTCGTATGCAAAAGTTACAACCCCGAGAAGTTGAGGTACCGAATTACCCATCGGGGCCCACATAAATTTTGGCGTTTCATCTCCTAGGGTTAGGTTTTTGGATGTATAGGGTTTTGGCATTCATGATTAATGTTAAAAATTCCTCTAGATAATCATTGTAATGATTCTACTCAGACGGATGCACATAGCTGCCACATCTCTTATCAGAGATAGCTACCACCATTCGAGCAAGTTGTTTTCAATTCTGCAGTTTTATGATTTCATCCTATTTTATTTATTCAATAAAAGTTATTGTTCACCAGATATTTTTTGTTGTTCTCTATATATTTGTGTTATTGTATTCATTTTGTTATTTAGTTCATTCCGCTCATAAATCTGGATCGGTGGTATTAGAGCGGTCTGCTCTTCATTTATTTTTCTTCGTGCATGTCCCTGACAAGATCTGGGTACAAGAAGTTAGGACTCGAACCAGTCGAGCCTTTGCAAGATCAACCACGTCAAGCCCAACCACAACAAATGGGGGACAAGAATAAATATGATGGAGAAGGAGATCATTTTAAACTGTTGCTCGAGGAATCCCTTGCGTGACAAAGGAACGAAATGATGAACAACTTTGCACAGATCCTTCAGCGGTTTCCCACAGAAGACACATCTTCATCAAGCGTCCATGCAACTTCCTTCAATGTACAAGTAAATTTTGATATTCCAATATTTTAAGGACTGATAGATGTGAATTTTTTAGATAAATTGTTGAATCTGCTCGAAGGGTATTTTTCAATCCACAATTTTTCCAATAGGGAAAAGATTACTTTTGCACTCCTCAAGGTCGTCCCGCATGTTAAGGACTTGTGGGATACTTTCTCTGAGAAAAGGGCCATAGAGGAATATGAAATATTTTTTGTCACCCCCACACAGGTTTCCTGCAGCAATTCCATTAAAGAACAATACTACCATGTTGGAAGCTACGAGGACTAGTACACAAGATGGACCACCCTACGTCAGGAAAGGGACAAGACAGTACCATATTTCACCAATATTTTCCATACCCTGCACACCAAATTGGGTATCAAAGACTCTCAACGAAATTTAGTACTCAAATATTGTTGTTGTTTACATAGATACATTCAAACATAAATGGAGTTTATTGACATTACATCATTAGGTACGAATTATAGATATGTTGTCAAGATCGAGCAAAAATGTAAGCAGAAAAGGCGAGAGTTTGGATCGACAAACTCCTCACAGAAGAAGCAAGGAAAAGGAATCCCAAATCCACAAAATAAGGGACATAGAAAATATGGCCACTCTCAGGACAACCATTCCAAGTCGCAACACAAGAAGGGTAATGAGAAGTCAAAAAAGGATATGGGAAAGTGGTGTGAATACCATAAAATCCCTTAGAACAAAACTGAAGAATGGTTCTCCAAGCAGTCACTGGTGGATGAGCTGAAAGCTTCTGAGACCAAGGCAGATTCTGAATCTGAATCAAATCTAGAAGGAGGGAAGAGGATTATCGATGTCAAAACCAGCACCACTGTTGCTACCACCAAATTCCATCCACGCGAACCAGAAGAACCAGAGGAAGGGAAACGCCTCTTTCACTCACATATGTGGGTAAAGGGGGCTCCAATTCATTTCATTGTTGATAGTGGAAGTCAGAAGAAACTGATATCAGAAGAGGTCACCAAGCGACTGGACCTGTCGATGACACCACACCCGTGGCCCTACACCATGAACTGGCTAAGAGATCTCTGCGTCAACGAACAGTGACGTCTTCCCTATGACATCAAGCCCTTCAAAGATGAGGTATTGTGTGATATTGCTCCCCTTGAAGTTTGTGATGTTCTTTTAGGAAAACCATATGTGTGGAAGTGATATGTTGTGTATGAGTCTAGACCCCGCAGTGTTATTATTACTTTGGGTAGACAATTGTACAGAATACCAGAGATAACGCTGCCTACCGTTATTTATTTAATCTATGGTAAGTAATGGAGTAAGGTCATCTCACATATCGAGAAGTTTGTCTTCTTTGTGATTCATGCTCATAGTAAGCATAAGGTCACCACCACATCCGTGACCTATACACATATCCTCTCTTTGCAGTAGAAGCAAGTGGAAGGAATCATGGAAGATTACAGAGACATCTTCTCCTCACCCATAGGGGTACCGAGGCACTGCTAAGTCAAGCATCCAATTGATCTAACCCCTAGTGCACCTCTTCCTAATGGACCAATTTATCATCACTCATTGATGGAAAATGACAAAATCGAGTGTCAAATCCAAGAGTTGTTTCAAAAGGGGCACATAAGACCCAGCTCCTCCCCTTGTGGAAGCTCGATTGTACTAGTGCAGAAGAAAGACGGGACTTGGTGGCTCTCCATTGATTATAGAGCATTAAACAAAATCACAGCCAAGAACCCATACCCACTTCCCTGAATTGATGACCTTCTTGACCAACTCAAGGGGGGAAAGTTCTTTAGCAAGATTGACCTAAAGTTTGGCTACCACCAGGTTCCCATCAAACCAAATGATGTATGGAAGAAAACTTTCAAATATAAAGAAGGTCTCTTTGAATGGTTGGTCATGCCCTTTGGCCTAACAAATGCACCAACAACTTTCATGAGGTTGATGGATGATGTATTGAGACCCTTCACCAAATATTTTGTGGTGGTATATCGAGATGACATCCTCATCTTCAGCAGAACTTGGGAGGAGCACATGCATCATATTTAGCAGGTTTTTAGCACTCTACGATAGCACAAGCTATATTCAAACTTGGAAAAATGCTCCTTTGGAATGAAAAGGGTCCAATACTTGGGCTACATTGTTGATGAACATGGGGTACATGTGGATCCATCTAAGATCCAAGTCATCTGTGACTGACGAGACACGACCACACTAACCGAGCTTCAAAGCGTCTTGGGAATTTCCAACTTCTACTGGCAGTTCGTGTTTGGATTCTCCCATATCGCATGGGCCCGCAGCCAAGTGACCAAGGGTGGTGGCAAGGAAAATTGTGTGTGGGGAAAGGCACAACAATAAGAATTTGATTATCTAAATCATCGCTTATGATCATCTCCAGTTCTCTCCTTACCCGATATGCAACAATCATTCAAGATTGATATTGATGCATACAACTATGTTGTAGGCGCAGTTCTCACTCAACACGGCCATCCGGTAGCATACCATAGTGAGACACTCTCAGATATTGTCCAGAAATACCCCACCTATGAAAAAGAAATGTATTCCATTGTACAAGCATGTCGTCAATGGAAACATTACATTATGGGAAAGGATACAATCATCCACATTGATCACAAGCCTTTGCAGTTCATACAGACATAGGGGAAGTTGTAGAACGACCGCAATCAGAAATGGTCCACCTACCTGCAACAGTTCCATCTCAACATCAAGTATAAGACAAGGAGCACATATCATGTCGTTGACTGCCTCAGTCGACCTCATGTGGTTGAACTCACCATCATGCTCCATTCCTATGGACATGAGGCATATGAGTGGCCCCAACTTTATCATCAAGATCCGGGCTTCGCCACCACCTATCATCTCTTGGGTACAAGCATGAATGTCACCAATTTTTACATTCAGGATGGATTGTTATGCCATATGGGCCATCTCTGTGTCCCTGCAAGTGATCGTGCAAATATTATTTGGGAGGCTCACCATAGTTGGATAGAAGGACATTTCGGTGTGGAGAAAATTGTGGTCGTTCCATAGAAACATTTTTATTGGCCAAAACTTCGACAGAACATCAGCAAGTATATCATATCTTTCACTTCCTGTGCCGTTTCCAAGCCAGCCATCAATAAGAAAGGATTATACACCCCTCTTCCTACTCCCGAGATGCCTTGCGAATACATCTCAATGGATTACATGTTTGGCCTTTCGTCCACCAAGAAAGGCAATGAGTGTGTATTTGTGGTGGTTTATTGGTTTTTGAATATGGCCATTCTCACAACCTGCAAGAAGAGCATCACAGTGACAGATAATGCCAAGTTCTTCTTCGAACGAGTGTTGTTCCATTTTGGGATACCATTGACCATCATCTCCGATTGGGACAACAAGTTCCTCAACACATTTTGGTCGAGTCTCACTAAATCCAAACTCACTAAATCCACTACCTTCCATCCTCAAACTGATGGCCAAATAGAGGTCATCAATCGAATGATTGTGCACATCCTGTGCATGTATAACTCTAAGAATTCATGCACATGGGATGAGAATCTTCCCTATGTTCATCACAGCTAGAACAATGCTCTCCATAGCTCCGTCGTCCATAGCCCCTTTCAGGTGGGGCTGGGATTCCAACCCTTGGGTCCCATTGATGTTGCACTACCTCTTGAAACCACACAGACAGATTCTTCCCATGTTCAATATGAGTCTGAAAAATCCACCAGATTCATTGAGAGGATTCATCACATCCACCAACAGGTCCATGAGATTTTGCAAAAAGCCAATGCTAAGTACAAGCAGCGCCATGATCAACATCGGGTATCGCAAAAGTTTCAGGTGGGAGACAAGGTCTAGTTACATTTACAGAAAGAACGCCTTACAGGGCCCCATCAAACTCTCTACCCACTTCGATATCAGCCTTACACTATCACCAATGTTGTGGGTGACAATGTTTTTAAGCTCAACACTCCCCCCTTCCTTGGTTTGCACCCAGTGTTCACTGTGCACCTCCTATGGCCATACTTTCCACCATTATTGGGTACCTCAGATATCGCAGAATAGTTGAAACCAACAGAGCTCAACCTTGAATGCATGGAACATGCATCCACTAATCAGATAATGGACACACAGGTGAAGGGAACTCGCCAGCGGAGGATCTAGCTTTATTGGGTTGTCAAGGCAAGGCAGATCCTACACCAAGGAAAGTGCCTCACTAGGAGCCAAATTCACCAGAAATTTCCTCACCTGATGGGGGAATTCAACACAATGGAGACCATTGTTTCCTAAGGGGGGAGGACTGATCCAGGTGGATATTGGTGGCCACCCACCTATTCCAATTGGCTCCTCTTGACAAATTTTAGTTCATCATGTTGTTCTGTAATTATTTGTAATTGAATTGTGGGTTCTATAGTTCTGGGGGTTGTCTAAATCCCTACACAGCTTCTAGGTGGATATTGGTGTCCGCCCACCTAATCCAACTGGCTTATTTTCAAAATGTTTGTGTCAGTACATCTTTATGTACTTCCAGGGCCATTTTTGGGCCCTAAACAATGTTTTTTCGTTTGCCACAGTCAAACTGTAGATGGAGTTAGAGTTTGACAGCATAATATGTAGTTCTCAAAAATACATTTCCAATGGGCTATCACGCACCTAAAATGGAGGTTGTATGTGAAGGTTACGACCCCGAGAAGTTGAGGTACCGACTTACCGATCAGGGCCCACATAAATTTTGGCGTTTCATCTCCTAGGGTTAGGTTTTTGGATGTCTAGGGTTTTGGCATTCATGAGTAATGTTAAAAATGTCTCTAGAGCCTCATTGTGATGATTCTGATCAGACGGAGGCGCATAGAAACCACATCTCTTCTCAAAGATAGCTACCACCATTCGAGCAAGTTGTTTTCAATTCTGCAGTTTTACAGTTTCAACCTATTTTATTTATTCAATAGAAGTTATTGTTCATTGGACATCTATTTTTGTTCTATGTATCTTCGTTTTATTGTATTCAATCTATAATTTAGTTCATTCCTCTCATAAATACAGATCAGATTGTGTCTTACCCGAAGAGAATCCAAATTCAAAAGTTCACTTCAAATTCAAATTCAAATGTTAGCGGGTTTCCTATATCTTAAAAAAATAATTGGTATGATTCAATTTCGAACCAACCTATGTACAATAAATCCATAATATTAAATTGTAATATTTATGAATAACTTGAACACGATCCATATACACAACCCCAATAATAAATCGTTTTATATATTCAAAATAAATTATGGACTTGTAATATTTATGAATAACATGAATATGATTCGTATACACAACCCCAATAATTAATTGTTTTATATATTGAGAACAAAGTTTGGATTGACAGTTGTAGTAAGAAAATATTTTGATTTTGTTGCGCCTACCTATCCTAGATTATTTAGTGGTGGATTCTCACATCAATTAATAAGATTATTCCTTCTTTTGTAAGATGATATCGTAATGAGAGAAATTCACATCAATATATTCCCAATATATTCTCTCGCACTAGCTTCCATAAAGCCAAAATCTGTTAGAACAATGCATTAACATAATGAAGAAGAACTAGAAGGCTCCAAATTCTGTTGAAATGTGTAAATAAGGGATTCAATATGGCATGAAAGAGTTGAGTCTAGATCGAGGAAAGAAAAAATTATTTTTACTTTTCCTTATTAGTTAGGTTAGGGGGTGGGTTGTTCTACTGTTGTTGGCATCTTCTGAAGATGAGTTTCTAACTAAGCATGTTTTCTCTATATCTTAAGTAATATTACAAAGGCGTTATCCAATTCAACTATCCCCAATTCGAAAAACCTAAAATCTTAGGCCCTTTTTAAGGACCATGTAACTTGATTTTACCCAATAACATACTGTTATGGATGGAACCTCCAAGCCAAGTAAGTCAACCCAGGTGTCAGGATTTCACCCTACACCCATGTTCTTGGCTTAATTTCTTCCCTTTTCTTCTACTACACCACTGAAACTCGGGTTCATGCCTTTCCAGGATGATGGTCTTGTTGACAGGGAAAAATATCTCGTGCCAACAGTATGGGTGTTAGCTTTCAACCAACCTTTCACTATGTAGAAATTTTCCTAGCCTAGATAGAGATAGTGTATCCTCCATATATTATCTCAACTCAGGATATGATGCCTTTATTTATTCCTTTCTTGCGGAAATGATAATCCTAGAACACAGTACTAACAAACCAAACCTTGTCCCACTTATTGCATGTTATGGTGTCGCTTTCATCCAAGAAAAGGTTGGGTGTCTCCCTCTTGTAATTAAAAACCATTCAAGTCCTATTGTTTTCGATTCTCTTTATCATTATTAACACATCCAGGTTAGCAACATGGTCTCATGGATATTATGGATACAACTACGTTGATTAGGAATGGCTAGCACACGTTGATGAATTCATGTGTAACAATATGTTGAATCAAAAATGGTCATTGCGTGTATGTTGATAGTTGGTCATTGAATTTGGTGGACACTATGTGTTGGTAGACACTATGCCCTTGTATGCAGGCATGCATGTCAAGGCTTATGGCATGGGAGGCATGCGGTGGGCAGATTTAGTTTTGATTTGTATTTTACTAAATTAAGAAACACAAAACAATTAGCTAATTACTTTCTAAGGTTGAGATTCAGATATGCATCGTGGGAGATATGGGACCCCTTTATGCATGTATTACACGTTCCTATGAATAATTCCAAGTGGAGTCTCCCAGGAAACAGAGCTTATGTCAATTTTTCTGATAAAAGGCCAAAATATTGAACAAAATGTGATTGATGGATTAGATGTTCCAGTTACATCTATGGGATAAAATCATGTCCATTTGACTTAATCCAAACCATTGTTACATCTTATTGATACTAACTGGCAAGAAACAACACTAAAAATACACATATGATTGAGGTGTAGTGCAGCAAATTTAGGTTGGTTCGGTAACAATTTTATCAACAAAGAGATAGAATACATTAGTAAATATCTAATATTTTCACATCTATTCATATAATATTAAACTCTAGTCAAATAGAACATGATTAACAATCCTAAAAGCTTCACCTCATAATAGAAGCAATGGGGAAGATCAGGTTACTTTCTCAATTAAAATTTTTTTAGCGAAACACAATTTCTTCAACACCATTTATTATTAGAAATTTCACTTATGTAGTATGTCACTTCTTCAAACTCATTAAATTCCCATAAAGGTGATGTTATTTTTTCATTGTGTGAATTGAAAGTGAATTTTTTTTGTCATAAATTTACAAGTGGGTTCATGTGCAGTTTACTATTCACATGTGCAGTGCAAGTATCCATTTGCCTCATGATAGATCCCTCAAATAATGTTGTAAATATGATACTATGTAAAATACTAATTTGTTCTACCCAACTCTCTTTGTAAATTACCGTCTATCCAAATTAGGACAATCATCTGATTGTGCATGCTAAACGGGCATTGTATATGCTCGACACAAAAGCTTCTCGACAAGGACATCACCACTGCAATGGCACTTTCTTATTCATGTTTTGTTATTTACCCTTGTTTTATTCATGAGTTTAGTTTATGGAGCACCTTTAGTCATCATTGAAAGCTTAAAATTTATTCATAAGCTTTTATGGAGTGAAAACTAGGGTTAAAATGTATTAATGACCAACTTTTAAGGTGACATCATCTAAAGTTTTAGAGCTTTACTATGACGAGGATCACATTCAGAAGAATTAAAATATTTATTCTTATCATTAGTGATGATTTGTAAATATGTTGAATGTGTAATTTAAATGGCATAACACACTATCGTCTGAAGATCAGTATAGTAGAAATAGAGACTAGTTAAGTGGATTTGGTATTTAATTCTCGAGCTTTAAAAGACGTAACTTTTTATAATAAAAATGATAAAAAAATGTAATTTCTTAAAATAAAATAAAATTATAATTGTCATAAAATAAAGAGGATATAACTAAGATTAAATGTTAATTAATAACAAGAAGAAAAGCCAATGAACAAGTTGGCCCTTGATCATTTGGAATGTAATTTAGATATCAAACCCATCAAAGAAGAAATGAATAAGCCTGTATATTTAGACCATGAGCGTAACAAATGAGCCTTGAACTTCATTATTTTTTGTATAAAAGAGCAAAAATATGAGGAAATGCTCACAATAGTGAAGGAAGAACTAAAAAAACAATCACAAATTGAAACAACTTGCCGCATAGAAGCAAAGAAGTTTAGAAAAATAATTGAACATAAATATATATTGATTTAGGTTAAGGTAAGCTCTAATGACCATAAATATGGCATACTCAAGAAAACCCCAAGCTTAAAAGGGTTGAGAATATTTATAAATGAATACCTCATTCCAGAAGACCACACGGAATTAAGGAAGTTCAAAAGGTAAAGTGGCTAGAAAGGAAGGAAAATGGGCAATAATTAGGAATCCAAAAGTTGTTAGTAGGGATAGAGACCAAAAAGATAATAATAAATAGGAATTTGATACACTTTGGATCCTCTCATGGAATTGTTGTGGTTTTCCATGGATCAAAGAGCCTATATTAAGTTGGTCTTGAGTGAAATTGATATTATATTTCTAGTTGAACCTTGGAAGCATGAAGAATCTAAGGTCCCTAACATTGAAGGATTTGTCTTGTGGTCTCCATGGAACAAGAAATACTCCATAAAAGGATTGGAAACATAGCTTTCTACATAAAAATGAACATTTCTCCTCACATTCGGCTTCATAAGAAAGGCCCTCTCAATCAATACATATGAATGGATATTTCAAATATTAACATGAAGAATATTTATACAGTTGTATGTTACTTCACACTAATCAATTCTACTTTTATAAGAATATATATATATATATAAGCAGTGTCCCCACAAAAACTTAGAACAAGATATCTATAGCCTGAGGAATGAAGGTAGTATCCTCCTACAAGGAGAATTTAATGCTAGAACTACAACTAATCAAGTTGTTTTTCTAAGCAATGATAACAAACCTAATCCTCTTTGACTAGATGAGGACCATGTTTTCACTAATAAGTACAAAAGAAACTATGAAAACCATGCCAAAATTTTGTTTGGTACTAATCCAATCAAGCTTTGTATCTCTCAATATCTAATAATTTGCAATGGTATAATGAAGTGGACACATTCTCATCAGAGGACTTGTATCTATGGGTTGGGAAATAGTGTCATGGACTATGTGATTTCAAATATCCTCGTATACAACCAAATCATAAATTTTAACCTTTTAAATGACCATGAGCCTGCCTTCGATCACAGGCATTTATCCCTAACTCTAAACTTTTTCATGCACAAAATCCCCATTGAAGAAAACTATGAGAACCAAAGGCACTTGTTTTTTGACAAAAATAAAGTTGATCTTTTCTTAAATCACTTAAATAGTGAATTAAAGCTCATATCATATAAGAACAATATTGAATACATCTATCATAATTTTACAACAACCCTCTCTACTTCCATTAACAAATTCTCTATCAAGGTGTTATCTAAAAATAAAAATAGGAAAACCAACCCTTGGTATGAAAATGAGTGTAAAATTGCTAAAAAAAAGCCATTAGGGGTGCCTCTAATGAGTTCAAAAAATATGATAAGATCAAAATATACAAAGCGCTAATTAAAAGGAAAAATAAGCATTACATAAATAGAAAGCAAGAAAATCTTTTGCACCTATCAAATCTAGATCATAAAAGATTCTATAGGAAAATTTTAACTTGTAACACCAAAAATAATAATATGATTCTCTTGAAGGACTAGAACTCCTACCTCAAAAATCTTTATGAATCCCCTATCATTGTGGACAACATTCCAAACATTTCTATATAGAATACATTTTTTTCTATAGAAGACATAAATTTTAGGGTTAAGTGACTCACTAAAGGGAAAGATAAGGAAATTGAAGGCTACCAAGATGAAATATTAAAAATCAGAGGGTCTATCCTTATCCCTCACATACACAAGATCTTTGGTTTAGCAATCAAGTAGGGCTTCCCTAAACCTTGGAATCAAAGCCTCATTGTTCCTATCTTTAAAAGTGGGGATAAAATTAGTCCCTCTATTTATAGTACCATTATGATTAGCCCCATCTTAGCCAAACTGTATGGAAGTATTTTAGAAAATAATATCATCATATGGCTTGAAAGGCATGGAAAAAGAGCTAAAGGCCCAGCTGGATTTAGAGGCTATCATTCAACTATGGATGATATTGTTATGCTTAGGATCATTGTAGAAGAGTATCACAATAATTAAAAAAAATCTCCTTTGTTGTTTCGTTGATTTTAGAAAAGATTTTCACACATTGCCTATGACTAACCTTTGGAATAGATTAGGAGAGCTAAAATTTCCTTCTGAGCTAAGAGCTACCGCAGTAATGCCATATGAGAGTGTTATTTCCAAGTTTAGGAACTATGAGTGCCAGTTGGAAGAAATTAATTGTAATATAAGAGTCAATCAAGGTTGTTCCATGCCCCCTACCCTGTTTGGCATATACATTGATAAGTTGGAACACTGGTTGGAAGAAGTTGGTTTTTCTGGCCCAGATTTCACCAATATAGTCATAATCCTTCTTATTTACATTGATGACATCGTTCTTATTGTAATGCACCCATCCCCAAGATAGGTCACACCACTGCTAAAATGACACAATAAAATTATGATACCAATTTTAGATGTAGAAATAACACACAACATGACATCCAAGCTCATGTAATTGTCCATGCTAATTAAAAATGTAAATGCAATTGCTTGAATGTGCACAATAACAACTAAGTGCATAAAGAAACATTTGGCCACATAAATAGAGATTTGAATGCATCACTCTACTCATAGCATGCAACAATAACTAAAGTAACTCAGAGTAAAACGAACAGGAATTATCTCAGCATTAAACATAAATAAACACGGCAAATAAAAACACTTTCTTAGTAAATATGCCACCCGCTGCAAAGAATGGACATTCCTTCCAACCATATATTTTTTTCTAATTCTCAACAACAAGTCACCCCCGAGTTGGGGCTATGAATCCACAAGATATGGTGGTCTCTAAGGATGGCTAATGTCCCCCTCTCAAAATTCAATTCCCATAACTAATTCCAGTCCACCAGCTTTCTTTCCCACAACCTACACAACCCACAGATGGGATCCCCCTTCACTGCTCATGGTCCTTTATGCCTTCCCACTCCCTTCCAGGGCTCCAACACAGGTTGGACAAGAATCTACAACTGCAATAGGAATTCACACAACAACAAAATACTTTCTCTCTTGACAATTTCTTGAACAAAAAATTAATCCTAGACCCACAACCTCTCTTCCCATGAAATTATAAATCTAAACAGCTACCATACACACCCACTATGGCTACCTTCAAGCTTCATCACTCAAAACCCTCTTTTTGTCCAAATCTCTGCCTGTAAAAATTGTTCTCCTTTTCCATATGAATTTTCTTCTTCTCCCATGCTTCCTTGACTCACACCCTTCCAAAGGTTGATTGTACTTAGCCCCCGTGCTCTCAATAACTATGGGATATTATTTCTCACACCCACCCTTTTACATGAATTCAATGATTGGGCTCTATAACACTCAATAGAAAATAGAAGGTTCAAAGTAAGGATAATTTAGAAACATGGTTTGGGTTTAATGGATATGGATAAACTCTCCCCGTTGGACCCCTTCCCTCTAGTGTGGCTATTAATCCCCCCAAATCTGTGTATGTGTCCATATGTAGCTAATGATAAATTTTACTTATTATATTCAATATACATCATTTACATATTACATTGTTTGGCCCCCAACCATACATTATATTTACAATATACATTGCTATTTTGGGTATTGAAAACAGGGGTATTACATCACCCTCCCCCTACAAATTTAACTATCCTTAGTGCACATCACCATACAATTATCAAATTGACATATATAAAATGTTACATCAAAATACTTTGATAATTCCATAACTTAATGAATCACACAGCAATTCCAACCAACAACTCTCTTTTCCCCTAAACTTGCAGATCCCCGGGAATGGGGTCCGACATTGGTCCGATAGGAAGTCTCCAAGTTGTGGATCCATGAACTCCAACTGCCAAAATGGATTCTTAATTTTCTTATGTACAAATGTACATTCAATTCTCTTCAAAATTTGCAAAACTTTGTGGGTATGCTTCCCGCATGACCTCCTCATGATCCCATGTAGTGTCTTCAAGACTGTAGCAGGTCCATTGAACCTTTACCAAGCCGATGGATTTGTTCTTGAGCACTTTGACTTTCCATTCCAAGATGTGCATCCATTCCGCCCAAAATTACCCTTCCTGTTCCACTTAGATCACAGTCCAATCAATCACATGGTTAGGATCAGGTACATATTTTTTTAATAAAGACACATGGAACATGTTATAAATTATCATGGATGCAAGTAATGCTAGCATGTATGCAACTAGGTCTATGCTTTATATAACTTAAAACAGCCCACAATATCTCACTACCAACTTAGGGAAACTTCCCAATTTCAATGAGATCCTCTTCGAATTTAATTTTTAAAAACATATTCTCTCCCACTTTGAATTCTCTATGTGTTCTCCTTTTATCAACATAGCTCTTCACAATTCCTCTGCAACTTTCAAATTATGATTGATCTTTAACATCTTCTCTTCCATTTCCCTTAACAATTTTGGTCTAATCACGGTTCTATATGTTGGGTTATCCTAGCTCACCAGTGTGTTGCATTTTCTACCATTAAATGCTTCAAATGGGATTATCTTTAATGATTCATGATACCCATTATTTTAATCAAACTCAACTAAATGGATATATACCTCCCACCTAGAAGGCTTGTCCATTACATACATTCTCAACATATCTTCAATTATCTGGTTAATCCTCTATGTCTACCCATCTGAATATCATTGATATGTTGTATTATTAAATTGGTCCCAAGTCCTTTAAATAACCCTTCCAAAAATTGGAAGTGAACTTGGGATCTCAGTCTGACACTATTTTCTTAGGCACACCATGTAGCCTAGAAATTTATTTCATATAATTTTTTTGTAATATTTCATATAATGAAATTTGCAGCCTATGTAAGCTTGTCCACCACTACCATGATGGAATCATGTTTCCTTGTTGTCCTGGGAAATTTGGTAATGAAATCAATAGTAACAACTTCTCTTTTCCATTCAGGAATGGAAAATGGTTGTAGCAATCTTGTTGGATGTCTATGCTCAGACTTTACCATCTGACATTCCATGCATATGGCCAAATAATTAGTTACATCTCTCTTCATACTAGGCCAAAAACATTGGCCTCTTATAGCTATAATAATTTTATAGTATCCTGGATGTCCAGCATACAACACATTGTGCATTTCTTTCAAAACTAAATTTCTCAATTTCTTAGAATTGGGAACATTAACTTTGTTCTGGAATAAGAGGATTCCATCCTCTTCTAGCTTGTAATTATTATATTTTTGTTGTACATTATTCTATTGTAATCTTTCTTTAACTTGTACATAATGTTGGTCTGTTGTTACAACTTATAAAATTATATGTTTTAAATCCGTCATGTACATACTAATTGTTGCAGCATGCATTTTATGCACCCTTATGTCGAGTGCATCAGAAACCTTGTTCTATTTTCCCTTTATGTGCTTGATGTCAAAGTCATATTCACTGATAAATTCCAGCCATCTAGTTTTCCTAGCATTTAGTGTTGGTTGTTCAAACAAGTATTTCAGACCACTATGGTTTGTCCTCAATTCAAATTTTATTCCCATGAGGTAATGTCTCCACATTTTTAAAGCATGTACTATGGCTACCAACTCTAAGTCATGTGTGGCATAATTTATTTCATGCTCCTTCAATTTTTTGGACTCATAACAAATTTCATGTCCATTTTCTGTAAGGACTCCACCAAGCCCTTCCTTGCATGCATCTGTGCACACAGCGAAATCCTCATTTGGATGTGCAACTTTTAAAATCGTTTCTCTGGTTAGTAAATCCTTTAAGTGCTATAAAGTTTCTTCACACTTGGTACTCCATTCGAATTTTACCCGTTTTATTTGCAAATATGTTATTGGGTGTGCAATCTTGGAGGATCTCACAATGAATCTATTGTAGTGACCAGCTAGACCCATAAATGATCTAACCTCTAAAATGTTTATTGGCATTGACCAACTTATTATTTCTTCAATTTTCTCTAGATCCACTACTATGCCATCTTTTGAAACAATGTGACCCAAACAATGGATCTGCTTTTGATTAAAAAAGTGCATTTACTCAACTTGGCATACAATTGGTGCACTCTCAATACTTGTAGCACCATCCTTAAATGTTTCTCATGCTCCTCCTCTGTGTTGGAATAGATAATAATATCATCCAAGAATACAATGATAAACTTGTCTAGGAAATCTTTGAACACCCCATTCATCAAACACATAAATGTAGTGAGCACATTTGTCAATCCAAAGGGAACCACCACAAATTCATAGTGTCCATACCTTTTCTACATAGTTATCTTACCAATATCTTCATCTCTAATCCTTACTTGATGATAACCTAATCTCAATTCAATCTTGGAAAATATATTTTCTCCCTTTATCTGATAAAATAGATCACCAATCCTCGACAAAGGATACATGTTCTTGTTTAGTTGTCTGAAGTCAATATACAAACCTCAACATTCCATCTTTTTTGTTGACAAAAATAATTGGGGCACCACGAGGAGAAATACCTGGGAATATGTACCCCTTCTTCAACAACTCTTCTAGCTACATTTTCAATTCTTCAGGTTATGGTGTGCTCATTCCGTAGGGAGTTTTGGACACTAGGGAAGCTCCAAGAATTAAATCAATAGAGAAATTAGTGTCCCCCTTTGGTGTATATCCTGGTGATTCCCCAAACACATCTTCATACTCCTCCAAAACTATATAATCTTCAAGACTTGGATCCTTATCCTTCATTGGCTCTTCCATATGCGTTGAATATATTTGGAACCCTTTTCTAAAAATGATTTTCAGTTGCAATTCTGAAATCTCTTCGAGAGATATAGGCCTTGGAATAACTTGAATTGTTCTTGAATGTCCTTCCTCATAAATACATGTTAAATCCTTGTTATAACAATATGAGACAACACAGTGTTTTTCTATCCAATTCATACCAATAAAGAAGTCATAAGACCCAAGCAGTATGATGTTCAAATATATCTTAGTGTTGACTCCATTCATGTTTACTGGGAAATATTTAACAAGCTCATTGATTATTCTCTTGGTTCATGTAGGTAGTTGAACTAACCAAGACTTTTCATGCTTACATTTCTTAAATTTAAATCTTTCAACTAGATTTAGATCTATATAGGTATGACTAGATCCATAATCAATCTAAATAGCTATGGGTTGATTATCAATCTTACCTTCCACCTCAATCATGTGGGATTGATAACCTTCTTGTCTATTGTCTAAGGTTGCATAGATCCTTGGCATGATTCTTTCCACATCCTCTATTCTCTCCTCTTACTTGATGATATGCTCGGTTTGTTGATATTATGGTAGTTGCGGGAGGTATTTGTTAGAATTAAAGAGATGTGATTTTTTTTACCATAGACAATATCACTATTGTCACCCAACCATAGGCATGCAGCCACCCCCGAGCACCATAACCTTTTATAGATAGAATGATTCTGGAAGAAGCACTAGAACCAATGTATAACCAAGAGAGCTCATATTTCTCTAAAGATAGCTCACCAAACAAAAATTCTCAAAGCCACAGAACAAGAACAATACTCAGTTGTAGCAGTTGTAGTTGCAGTAGTTGTAGTTGCAGTAGCTACAATTGCAGTTGCACTTACCAAGAATAACACCAAGAACCATCACCAAGAACACCACCAACAAATACTAGAGGATAGGGCATACATCTTAGGCTATATGGCGCTAGAGAGAGAGACCAAGAACAATCCCAAAAGATCCACCTTCCATCCTTGCAGCTGCAGCTCCAAACTTGCACCAAACTTGATTGAGAGAGTGTGTGAAGTGTGTGTGTACAAATGAGCTAGATCAACTCTTATTTATAGTGGTTCTTGTCATTTGTCGGGGCCGACTTGTCCTTTTAGAATCTAATAATTTAATATTAATTATTTTATTGAGATGACTTGTCTTATAGGGTTTCTACACATCTATTTAGGGTTTCTCTTTCTTTAGGAATATTCTATTCTAGCCAAATGTTACACATGGAGGTTAATACCTCCCGCAACTATCATAATATCAACACTCCCTCCTATCTAGGGAGGTATTAACATGTAGCAACATCATAGCTAGACATGCTATATCATGATCATGTAAATCAATTTACGAGCAACATCACCACTATCAGTATCATCTGATAGCATCAACTGCATCATCTCTCGAGGCCATACTCCATATAAGTAATCAAGCATGATTTTGATTAAGTCACTCACTCAACAGAGTGATACAAGGACCATTCTTTTAATCTATACCTACGTCCTAGAAGAATGATTTTCCCAACAGATGTTGAATGTCCTCAATGGCTCCAAGAACCATCCTCTTCATTGCATCATATCTAAGTTGTATGATCATATCTAAGTTGTACTAGTTGTAGAAATATTTGAGGTCCTATGAGGCTGCCACCTAAGGTCTCTCATTGACCTTAGTATGGCTCTAAGTTTCAACTACACGGTTGTCGTCTTTTGTTGTTTTAGGACAGCAAACAATCATCCCATTTTTTGCTCAATGTTTTGAAGGTTAAGTGATCTTTTAAGGTGCCCTTGCAAGTGTTTTCTTATCTCAATGTTATCACATGAAATATAACTTAAAAAACACAATACTACCTCTAGATATTTAACTTTAAAATGTTGATATACACTTCTAAACATGCATAAATTTGACACAGGTATTTTTGGTCAACATGACCCTAGATAAAACCCCCTCGGGGAAAACCAGTTTGGGATATATGTTTGTATAATGATGATCAAAGCAAGAGATACAACAAGTAATACTATACAATGGAACCTATATACATAGAAGGCTCCTCACAAGCCTTGCCACAAGATCCAAAAAGAGAAGTGCCCAAACTCAGGTGCGCCCTCTCCCTTTGTTGCTCTCTGCACTAAAGTGAAGCGCTCTAGCTCCTCTTTGACCCAATGAATAAATCCCTCCATAGGAATGTTCTCTCCTGTGCTGCATATCCACTGAAACTGTCAAAACTCGATTCCTCCAAGCAGATCTGCTACCAAGTTTCTATCAACCCTCTCCACAGGTGCACCCTCCTCCTAGCAGAAATTATCACCATAAAATAACATAAGCCAAAGTTGGATATCTCTCACCATGAAATCATGCGCCCTCCCTCTAGCCTCCTCATGCAACTGACCTCATCTCAAGGTGATAATTCCTCCTCTCCTAGTGAGCAAATGAAGAAAACAAGTGTGCCTCCTCTCCTAGATGTGCCCCTCCGCCATATAAAATTCTCCCTCTCATAAATGAAGGCTAAGACTCCATGGATATACTCTTCATGCAATCTCTAATAAACAAGAGCCTCCTCCTCAAGCTCTCAAGGGTTTCTCTCAAACCCTCATCAAGTGTTCCCTCTCCCTCCTTGAGAAATGTGCCCTCTCCTCTCTTCTCCAAAACTCACAAGTGAAGAATGAATCTCAATAATACACTTTACCCTATATTTATCCTCCTTTGGCCAACCCTAAAGATCAATGGCCTAGATTAGATCTAGCCAAGTCTAATCAATGGGTGAGATCTCATCCAAAAATCTCACTAGGGAAACCCACTTTCCTTAGTTGCTTTATGTCTATTAATTCACCCACATTGTGAATTAATTGTCACTTTATGACTTAAGTGACATATTTCACTTTTGATTTAAATCTCCTAAGTCAAAGTGAAATTAGAATCATAAATTAAAGTACAAGGGTAATAGTCTTCCCCCTTTGTGCTTAGAGACTCATAAGCACATGGGGACCACTTCCCGAGGTACCCAAATCCCAACACTAGCATGATGCTCTACATCATATCTAATATGTACTAGCATGATCATATCTAGCATGATGTGGAGTATAATCTACATCATCTCTAAGTCGTACGAGAATGGTGTCAATGCACCATCGGTAATTTGTACTCGCATGATGTAAATCAATGCCTCTACATCATCTCACTATCCATGTAGGTGGCAATCATCTCCAACACTAGTGATAGTCTCCATGGAAATCAAAAAAATTCCATCCAATAGAACACAACTGTGTCTATCCATAGTAGTACACAACTATTGTCCAGTGGTACACGACCACTCCTAGTAGCAAACAACTACTAACCAGTGACACACAGTCACTACTAGTGTAGCACATCCACCACAGTAGAATACAGCTATTGTCCAGAGACATACAGTCTCCACAACAATCATATCATCTGATATCAACAATGTCATGATACGAAATGAGTCATCTGGGCCACTCTTCCACTCGCATATGTGATATCTGGAAGAGCATCTTCCCTTGGAAAGTTAAACATCATCGATGGGCTATCTGGACTATTATTCCCAAGCATAGAAGAATAATTGTCCATGATTTATGAACCTGGACCATTCACCTAACTAGGCCATTCTTCTTACACTAATCACATTGCAACCTAGAGAGAATGAGTCTTCCCTATGGAATGATTGTCCCCAATTGTTGAACCTAGACCATTCAACCTAATTGGGCCATTCTTCTAGCACTAACCATAGTGCAACTTGGAGAGAAGGAGTCTTCCCTAGGGAATGATTGTCTAGACCATTTCCTATGGAAATGAATCTCCTGCACCAACCTCCTACATTGGACCATTCTTTGAAACTTCTCACAACTGTGAACTTCGAAAGAATGATTGCCCGAAGAGGCAAACCATTCTACTTGACCACAAATCAGAGTGACTACCAAGGAGAATGATTGTCCTAGAACATTCCCCCACAATGGCCACAAGGGGAATCATTGTATATGGTACATTATCAATCTATCTGACCATTTTCATTACAAAAATTATTGTTCACTCTGGACCATTTTCTGAAATGGAAAATAACTATCCGTCAGAAATATTGGACTACTTTCTGGACTGGAAAGTGACTGCCCAACCTGGACCATTTTCCAAATTGAAAATGATTGTCCATAAATTAATAACATAACAGTTCTCCCTCCCAACCTGGGAGTAATCTCTTCCTTTTCCAATAAGGAAGTCATCTCCATGAGTCCCAGCTTGTCCCTTAAGTATGCAAACTTTTCATCTTGGATAGAGGATTTACCAAAATATATGTTATCTACTCATTTGTTGGAGATATATTGGAAAACCACTTCTCCCCTATGGACTCTATCACGGAGAAAATAATACTTGATGGCAATCTTCTTCGACCTATCATGGAACATTGGGTTCTCTGAAAGCTTCACACAGCTCTGATTATCGCAATATATCATGGTCGAATCCAACACTTGATCAAACAGTCCATAAACCAGCTTATGGAACCACACTGCTTCCGTACAAGTATCACAAGCTGCAATATACTCTGCTTTTGCAGTGATGAGTGCAACATACTTCTATTTCTTGTTATCCCATGATATCATGGAAAACCTCAAACTGAAACATATCTAAGAAGCACTTCTTTTGTTATCTGCACTCCCTAGCCAATTTGAAACAATAAATCCAAGCAGTTGTATATCATGTCCACGAAAACATTTTAAGGCATGCTTTGCAACTATTCATTTTTTATGGCTAGGTTCCACCTAGAACTGTTTTCATAGAAAATAAAATATATGGCTAAGTATTCTCCAAATACATCAACGAGCCATTCAATTGTCAATACAGGGATGGGTCTACTAGATCAGAGTCTCTCAACTTTTTCAAATATGTCATCATGGGAGTTTTCCATGGATTCGTAATCCATTATCCCGGACTTTTGAAGAACCATTTTAATACACTTCCTTTATCATAGGAATTTTTCACCACGCTTCTACTATACATGAGAGGCTTTGCACCAAGTTGCTTGAATCCGTACAAGGTCTTCTTCCATCTACATACATGGGTCTCTTTTTGGTATACCTCAAAACCTTAAGGTTGCTACATATGGTTCTTCTTCAATTACTCTCTTGAGAAGAACAATCTTTACATCCATCTGATGTAAACTCCAACCCATGGATACTACAAGATATAATGGCTCAGGTAGAGGTATATCTAGTTATTGGAACAAGCTATCATCATAGTCTTCTCCCTCCTTCTGGGAGAACCCTCTAGCCTTGAATCTCGCCTTGTATCTATCAATGCTTCCATCTTCCATTTATTTTGCTTGACTGGCAGTCAAAGATCCTCAAGTGTTCAACACTTGGCTTCTTTTCTAGAGAAATCTTCTTTTGGAGTCATGTTCTTCAATATACAATGAGGAAGTCTATTTTGAACATATATGGCCACCATAGTTGTTTTTACCCATAGAAACATGGATATATTATGGTCATTCATCATTGTCTTAACAAATTCTTCAATGGAACGGTTCTTTCTTTCTGCCACATCATTCTGAGGGACAATTAGCTCCCTCCTAATCTCGGTTGTTTTACAAAGAGGCAACGTGCTTCTTAGAGGTGTATTCTCCTCCATTATCGAACCTCGATATCTTTATCTTCCACTTAGACATTGGTACACACACATTTGAGTAGATGATGTACAAAACTCCTTTTTTCTTTCCACCCTTCCATTAGAATTGGTACTTAGTGAGATGACTTGTCTCACCACTTGATGGAGTCATCTGCTCCATGTTTGCAACTATTATTGTAGCCCCTTCTCAAAGCTATCGCCTGTGACCTGCCCAGAACAAGAAAAACAAGAGAAAAAATATCTCCAATAGAATTTTCATAAAAACATATCTATGGTAACAAGGATGGTAGTCATCATAGAGTTACCAAGGTAACCTACCCAGGAGAAAGCAAGAAATATCTCTCTAAAGGAGATGTTATTTCATTTTGCAATAAGAATCTATATCAATAGTATTCATATGCCATAAAGTATTCAATATATCTAGAAGTAATAGAACCCTTCAAAGATTGCTTTCATAATTTGTAGTGTAGCAACTATCACCCTTGATATATACAAATTGGAAGCTTAAGAATTTAATCAAACCAGGAACATGAAGCCTCAACTATTATGGAGGGTGTGCTTGTTCCTTTGAATGCACGGAATCCAATATTACATCGTGGACAAGGTCTCTATTACTTTCCCTGCAAACACACTCATGTCTTTCTAGATGATATAACTTGGATAGCATATACAAGTGCATACCTTTGAAGTCTTGTAGCATCGTCTAGCTTTTCTTCCAATATGAAACTAGATACCATCTTGACAGGAAGAGATTAGAAATTTAATAAGAAGATTCAATGATTAGAACAAGCTAGAAACTCTAAAATTTTAACTTTGACCACAAAATCAATTTGAACAGAAGTCAACCTTTGACTTTCACTTTGACCAAAAATTCAAACCTGAAATTTTGCTAGTTGATGGTACCAAGAGTTTCACTAGGCTAGGGCGCACTAGGATGTCAAGGAATTGGGTCAAACGCTTCATCATAAGTGCTCGAACACAAGGGTTAGGGTTTTTTGCAGCTGCACAATCAGAAAACCTAGTTGCAACTGTAACGGGTGCCATAACGAGCTTAACAAAGAATCATCACACTACCTTCCAGTGGTTAGATTTTCTTGAAGGTGGTGTGGTACCATAACTTATTAGAATTAAATAGATGTGCTCTTTTTACCATAGAAAATATCACTATGGTCACCCAAACATAGGCATTCAGCCACCCCCAAGCACCATAACCTTTTCTAGATAGAATGATTCTGGAAGCAGTACTAGAACCAACAAATAACCAAGAGATCTCATCTTTCTCCAAAGATAGCTCATCAAACATAAAGTCTCAAAGCCACATAACAAGAACAATACTCAGTTGTAGTTGCAACAGCTGTAGTTGAAGTTGCACTTACTAAGAATACCACCAAGAACCATCACTAAGAACACCACCAAGAGATACTAGAGGATAAGGTGCACATCTTAGCCTATATGGTGCTAGAGAGAGAGAGCAAGAACCATCCCAGAAGATCCACCTTCCATCCTTACAGTGGCAGCTCCAAACTTGTGCCAAACTTGACTCAGAGAGTGTGTGAAGCGTGTGTGTACAAATGAGCTAGATCATATCTTATTTATAGTGGTTCTTGTCACTTGTTTGGGTCGACTTGTCCTTTTAGAATATAATACTTTAATATTAATTCTTTTACTAAGTCGACTTGTCTTCTAGGGTTTCTACACATCCGCTTAGGGTTTATCTTGCTTCTAGAATATTCTATTCTATCACAAGGTTACACATGGAGGTTAATACCTCTCACAACTACTATAATATCAATAGTATTAACCTCCATGTGTAACCTTTGGCTAGAATAGAATATTCTAGAAGTAAGAGAAACACTAAACAGATGTGTAGAAACCCTAGAAGAGGTGTCGGCTCAGTAAAAGATTTAATAATAAAGTATTATCTTCTAGAAGGACAAGTTGGCCCAGACAAGTGACAAGAACCACTATAAATAGAGTGCGCTTGAGCTCATTTGTACACACTCACTTCACTCACTCTCTCAATCAAGGATAGTGCAAGTTTGGAGCTGTAGCTGCAAGATAGGATGGTGGATACTTTGGGTGATTCTTGGTCTCTCTCTCTAACCCCTTCTAGCCTAAGATGTGTGCCCTATCTTCTAGTATCTCTTGGTTATATTCTTGGTGATGGCTTGGAGTATATTGGTGGTATTCTTGGTGACGTCTTGAAAGAAGTGTAGCTACAACTATTGCAACTAAGTATTGTTCTTTTTATGTGGTTTTGGGACTTTTTGTTTGGTAAGCTATATTTGGAGAAAGATACGCTCTAGTGGTTATTTAATGGTTATAGTGTTTCTTCTGGAATCATTCTATCTATCAAAGGTTATGGTGCTCGGGGGTAGCTGTGTGCCTATGGTTGGGTGGTTATAGTGTTGCTTCTGAAATCATTCTATCTAGCAAAGGTTATGGTGCTCGGGGGTGCCTACGTGCTTGTGGTTGGGTGACAATATTGTGATATTGTCTATGGTAAAACAAGCACATTGAATATTTTAACAGGTTATGGTCCCACACCACCTTTAGTACAGTCTAACCACTGGAAGGTAAAGTGGCAGTTCTTTGTTAAGCTCGATGTAGCACTAGTTGCAGCTACAATTAGGGTTTCTGATTTTGCAGTTGTAGCAAACCATAATCCAACTCTTTGGTCACCTTAAGTGAATCGTTGGACCTAATTATTGGAAATTATAGTGCACCTTAGCCTAGCGCACCTCTTGGCACCTCAGCCAACAAAAATGTCAAGTTTGAGTTTTTAGGTCAAAGTCAAAGATTGACTAGTCAAAGGTTAATTTTTGGTCAAAATTGATTATGTAGTCAAAGTTTAAATGTCAGAGTTTCTAGCTTGTTCAAATCATGGAACCTTCTTGATTTAGTTTCTAACCTCTTCTTGTCAAGATGGTGTCTAGTTTTAGATTAGAAGTCAAAATGAACGATGCTGCAAATTTCAAAGGTATGCACTCGTATATGCTTTTCATGTTATATCATCTAGAAAAGCATGAGTTTGTTTTGCAGGGAATATACAAGAGACCTTATCCAAGGAGTAATATTGGATTCAATACATTTAGAGGAACAAGCAGTTGAGGCTCCAGGTTCCAATTTTAATTGATCAAATTGTTAAGTTTCAATTTGCACATATCAAGTTTGATGTTGCTATAGTTGTGACAACAATATTTGAAATTGTGCCTAGATCTGAAGGAAGGTTTGTAGTCACTTCAAAATGGGTTTGCAATATAAAGCATGCAGTGGATAGAAGTATCAATAAACACAAGGCAAGATTTGTGGCTAGAGGGGTCTCCCAGCAGAAGGGTAAAGACTATGATGATACGTTTTCTCCAGTTGCCAGACACACCTCTGTTAGAGCCATCATATCTCTTACAACATCCATGGGTTAGAGTTCACATCACATGGATGTAAATACCGATTTTCTCAATAGAATAATTGAAGAAGAAGTATACATAGAGAAACCTCAAGGTTTTTGGGTACTCCTGAGAGAAACCCATATATGAAGAAGGCCTTGCATGGACTCAAGCAAGCTCCAAGAGTTTGGTATGCACAAATGGACAACTACTTGACGAGACTTGGATTTTCCAAGAGATGTGTTGATTCATATCCTTATTACAAGGTTGTGAATGATGCACATGTGATCCAACTACTATATGTTGATTCTTTTTTTCCAGCAAGTGCAGAGCCTCTCATTATTTCATTGTAAGAGGGAATTATCCTATGGATCCGATGTGAAGGATATTCGTCTCATGCATTATTATTTGGGACTAGAAGTGTAGAATAAGCGTGGTGAAATCTTCCTAGGGCAAGGGAAGTATGTTGTAAATATCCTTCAAAAGTTTGGGATGATGGATTGCAAATCCATGAAAACTCCCATGGTGACAGATATGAGGAAGTTGAGAAACTCTAATTCTAATCAAGTAGACTCATCCCCGTACCGACGGTTGATTGGCTCATTGATGTATCTGGTGAATACTTGGCCAGAAATTTGTTTTTTTGTAAACACGTTGAGCCAGTTCCAGGTGGAACCTAGACATGAGCATCAGATAGTTGCAAAGCATATTTTGAGATATTTTTGTGGGATGCTAAACTATGGTTTGAGATATGCCTCAAATAGTGATGTAAAACTGCATGGATTTATTGATTCAAGTTGGGTAGGGAGTGTAGATGACATAATATTCCTTCTAGAGTATGTTTCAGTTTGGGCTTTGCTGTGATATCATGGGCTAGCATGAAACAGAAGTCTGTGGCACTCAACACTGCAGAAGCAGAGTATATTGCAACTTGTGATGCTTGTACAGAAGCAGTATGGCTCCATAAGTTGGTTTATGGATTATTTGATCATGTGTTGGATTTGACGGTGATATATTGTGATAATCAAAGTTGTGTGAATCTTTCAAAGAACCCCATATTCCATGACAGGTCGAAGCACATTGATATCAAGTACTATTTTATTCGTGATAAAGTCCAGAAGGGAGAGGTAGTTCTCTAGCACATCTCCATCGATGAGAAGACAGCTCATATTTTGATGAATCCTCTGTCCAAGATAAAGTTTGCATACTTGAGGGACAATTTGGGACTCGTGGATATTGCTCCCTTGGTTGGAAGGGAGGAGATGAATTCCTCGGTTGGGAGGGAGTGCTCATATATGGCATCATGGATAGTCAGTGTGTTGGTGGACAAACATTCTGTGTGTGGAGAATGGTCCAGGTTGACAGATTGTTGATGTGTATCATGCAAGTACAACTTATATATGATGCTTCAGCATCTTTCTAGTACAACTTAGATATGATGCATTCGCACCATGCTAGTATGGATTAGAGATGATGTAGATGGTACTCCACATCATGCCAATGTAGCTTAGATATGATGCATATGCATCATGCTAGTATGGCTTAGAGATGATATAGTGGAGAGAATAATTCTTGTAGCCATTGTGGGGCATTCAACATATGTTGGGACAGCTATTCTTCTAAAATGTATGTACGTATTAGAAGAATAGTCCATGTATCACTATGTTGAGTGAGTGACTTTTGCTAGACACTTTGTTGAGTGCACTAAGTCTAGAACATGACTTATTCAACATCATGCTTGATTAATTAGATGGAGTATGGCCTTGAGAGATTATGTAGACGATGATATGATTTGATGCCATGAGACCATTGTACTGCATAGTGATAGCTTGTGTAGATATTAGTTGATTGCAACGGATATTGTGTGTGTCTGGACAGTATCTATATGATATTGTGGTGGATGTGTTCCACCGATAGTGACTATGTGTCACTAGATAGTAGTTGTGCGCTACTAGGTTTGGTTGTATACCACTAGATAGCAGTTGTGTGCTACTATGGATCGACATTGTTGTGATCTATTGGATGGAATTGTAGTAACTTTGTACTACTATTGGATTTCCATGTAGACTATCGGTAGTGTTAATGGTGTTTCTCATGCTGGCATGCCAACCAGTAGTGTTGGAGGTGATTGCCAACTATATGGATAGTGATGATGATGCTCATGACTTGATCTGTGTGATCATAATATAGCTTGTGTGGATATGATGATGCTCATGACTTGATCTGTGTGATCATAATATAGCTTGTGTGCATATGATGATGGTACATGTATAATGGTATGCAATACTATGTAAGTCTTTCCCATTCCATGTGAAATGGATGTGTTTGAGACCATTACAGTTAATACCTTCCTCGCTAGGAGGGAGTGTTGATATTATGGTAGTTGTGGGAGGTATCGACCTCCATGTGTAACCTTTGGCTAGAATAGAATATTATGGAAGCAAGAGAAACCCTAAATAGATGTGTAGAAACCCTAGAAGACAAGTCATATCAGTAAAAGAATTAATAATAAAGTATTATCTTCTAGAAGGACAAGTCAACCTAGACAAGTGACAAGAACCACTATAAATAGAGGGCACTTGAACTCATTAGTACACACTCATTTCACTCACTCTCTCAGTCAAGGATAGTGCAAGTTTGGAGCTGCAGGTGCAAGATAAGAAGGTGGATACTTTGGGGTGATTCTTGGTCTCTTTCTCTAACGCCATCTATCCTAAGATGTGCACCCTATCTTCTAATATCTCTTGGTGATATTTTTGGCGATGGCTTGGAGTATAGTGGAGGTATTCTTGGTGATGTCTTGAAAGAAGTGCAGTTGCAACTATTGCAACTATGTATTTTTCTTGTTCTATGGTTTTGGGACTTTCTATCTGGTAAGCTATCTTTGGAGAAAGATGTGCTCTAGTGGTTATCTATTGATTATAGTGCTACTTTCGGAATCATTCTATATAGAAAAGGTTATGGTTCTCAAGGGTGGTTGCATGCCTATGGTTGAGTGACAATATTGTGATATTTCCCATGGTAAAACGAGCACATCGAATATTTTAACACGGTCCTCATATTATCTCCCCGGTGAGGAAAATATTTATACATGTGATCTCCTTCACATGCCCAACACTTTATGGGATACTATCTTGGCCTTTTCCCCAATGAATCTTTCATTTTCTTATCACTTTGATTGTGTTTCCCTTGTTGATATGCTTGAGGGATATTCCTAAGTAGAGACATCTTAAATCCTTTCTTTCTTTGATCCATCTTTCCCTTCTTCTTATCATCCCAAGCCTTTTGGAAAGATGGCCTTCCTCTCTTATACTCATACAAATACTTAGCCTTTCTTATGGTTTCCTCCAAATTCTTAAACTCATCAAAATGAATTTTATCCTTGTATAAGGATGGCAGTCCACTCAAGAACCTATGTATTTTGACCTTATCATCCCTTATGAATCCCACATACCTAAGAAGTTCCAAGAAATTCCTCTTATATTCATCCATGGTCATGTTCCCAAGTTTGAGTTCAAAAACCTCTTGCATCTTTTTGTCATAATATTTCTCTAACAAATATTTTTGTTGGAAATATTTCCTGAACTATTTCCAATAAATACTCTTCTCATCAAGGTGCTTAACCTACTTAAGTTGATCCCACCACATAGATTCCTTTCCTTAAATATGGTAGGATGTAATTTTGGCTTCTACATTTGATGAGTAATCATGCAACTGGAAATATTTCATCATTCCTAGCAACCATGCTTTAGCATCTTCTCCCTTCTTGTTATCTCCATCAAATGATGGTGGATTGATCTTCCTGAGCTTCCCTTGCAAGATATTTGACCCATATCTGCTCCTCTAATATTTGAAAGGAGACATACTTGGGTTGATTTCTGACCTTGAACATGCATATGCTCTACTATTCTGTTGAAATAATGTAACTGCAAAGAGTATTCTAATTATTAGTGATGTATTGTTCATTAGATCAATCCCCTTTTGTGGATTGATCATGTCGGCTATTGTAAATGACCAAATCCCCTTTTGTGGATTGGTCAAAACATAATTGTAATAGGCAGAATAACAAGTTGGCCCCATAATATATATTAAAGATGGTTATAACCAACCAGAAGAAGAAGTCGACCCTGCCAGTGAAAAGACACCTCCACATGTACCAGAATTGTATAAATAAGGAGACTAGCGCTTCATTTAGAAACACACTCACTTGTTCATCAAGAAGCAAGTTCAAAGCTGCAGTTGGAGAAGGAAGAAGAGAGAGAGAGACGCATTCTTGGGAGAGGAATTTATGTATTTGTTTGAGTTATCTCTTGGCATTGTATTGGCCATCTATATTAAGGAAGTTTTGTTGGGTTTTCTCCCCCATGAGGATTTCCCAGGATAAATGATGTGTCTCTTGTGATTGTGTATTTCTCAGTGATCCTATTTATGCTATTGTTATCTAGTGAAATGAAAATAACTCTAATAATAGCTTCAACCTTAACAGGTATCAGAGCTAATTTGAAGAGAGCATCTTTCACAAGAGAAAGTGAAAAACGCCATTGTTTTCATACATGCAAATTAGGGATTTTTGTTGGAAAAGTATTTCAGCCACAAAACCCTCTACAAAAGTGTGCCCTTCCTCAAGGATCACTTTGGCATCCTCAGCGCAACTTTTTAGTGGCTAGATCTCCCGGAAAGTGAAACCCTAGTTTTCACAAAGTACCAGAAAACCAGAGTACTAGAAGTACCAGAAGTACCAGAGTACCAGAAGTGCCAGAAAACCAGAAGCACCAGTCCAAAAATCCGCAGATCAAGTTTGGAGGGGTAAAAGTTGGATTTTCTAAAATCCAAACACACCAGGCTACTCGCCTCAGCCAAGCACACATCCTGGTAAGTTCAGATTTCAATTTTGAGCATTTTCATTTTTGACATTTTCCTAGCTCCAGGTAAAAGATGTCTACAAGCACTAAGCTTGTTGACAAGATGGAAGGTGTGGAAAAATTGTGTGCCTGGAAGTATAGGATTGGTATCATTCTTGAAGAGAATTACCTAGCAAGATTCATCAAAGAAGAAGCGTATGAACCCGATGGTGCTGCAGATAAAGAAAAGCACCAAAAGGATACGATCATGGCCAAAAGCATCATTGCAGATTCAATCAAAGATCACCTGATTCCTTATGTGTCATCAAAGAAGACTCTGAAATAAATGTTTGATTCCCTAAACAGACTATATGAAGGAAAAAACATAAACCGGAAGATGAATCTAAGAACTCAACTCAAGAATACAAGGATGTAGAGAGGAGAATCAATCCAAGAATATTTCTCCAGAATATCCCAATTCAAAGAAAAACTAGAAGTGATCAGAGATATTATAGACAAAGACGAACTTATAATGACATCCCTAAATGGTCTCTCAAGACCTTGGGATGCATTCATCCAAATCATTTGTGCAAGAAAGGAGAAACTAAAATTTGACAGTCTTTGGGAAGAATGCATTCAAGAATAATCAAGAGTAGCTAACCGAGAGGCTTTACTATCCATAGATGAAGATCAAGACCTAGCCACTCACACTAAAGGAGGAAGAAATAAGTCTTACTTCCAGAAAGAAACTCATAAAGAGTCTCACCCCCAAAACAAATTCAGTCATAAAGAATCTCAACCAAAGAGATTCCAGAAGAAAGGACAAGAAAGGAAAGAGATTACTCATATGTCCAATGCTACCATTGTGACAAGATGGGACATATTGCGAGACATTGTCTAGCTAGATGAGAAGAATACAAGAGGAAAAATAAGAGGCACCATGCCCATGGAGTTGAAGATGAAGAGCCACCGGCAAAGATGTTAAGAGAACAAATTAAAGACTATGTCTTAATATCGGCCCTCTCAGGATTGGTGACACCTGGAGAGGACACTTGGCTCATTCATAGTGGTGCTTCCAAGCACATGACATGTCAAAGAGATATTCTCTCTTGCATTTCAGAAAAGAATTTTTCTCAGAAAGTTACGCTTGGAGATGATTATCAATACCCTATCAAGGGAGTGGTAAAATCAAACTACAAGCTTAACTCAGGGAATTCAATGAAGATGAAGGACGTACTCTATGTACCAAGTTTGAAAAAGAACCTACTCTCCATATCAGTGTTAGAAAATAAAGGCTTCAGAGTTTCCTTTATAGATGGAGAATTTCTTATGTGGGCTAAAGGAGAAACCATGAAAGAAGCAATCATCATTGGAAAATAAGAAGTTGGCTTGTATAAGCTAAAGGGTCACTCAGAAGCAGCCATGACCCACGCCATTGAGAACTCATGTGAGCTATGGCATAGAATATTATCCCACATCAACTACAAGGCATTACCATATGCATGCAAATCAGTCACAGGTCTACCAGAACTCAAGGTTGACCATGAAGGCATGTTCAATGGATGTGCACAAGGGAAGAACATCAAGAACCCTTTTCCGAAGAGAGAGATCAAAGCAGAAGGAGTCTTAGAAATCATTCATTCAAATGTATGTGGCCCGATGCCATCATCCTCCATCAGTGGGTAGGTATACTATGTATCTTTTATTGATGATTATTCTTGTAAGACTTGGGTTTACTTTTTGAAATCAAAGGATGAAGTGTTCAGTAAATTCAAGGAATTCAAAGCCTTGATAGAGAATCTTTCTGAAATAAATATAAAGATACTCAGGTCAGATAATGGAGGATAATACACCTCAAAAGAGTTTTTGAACTTCTAAAAAGTTTTCGGGATAAAGAGGGAGCTCACCACTCCCTACAATCCTCAATAAAACGATGTAGCAGAAAGAAAGAATCGGACTATAATGGAAGCAGTGAAGACCATTATCCATGATCAAGATCTTCCAATGTGCTTATGGGAAGAAGCAGCAAAAACAACAGTTTGTGTGCAAAACCGATTGTCCCATAGTGCACTTGGGTTCAAGACCCCAGAAGATATGTTCTCCAGAAAGAAGCCATAGGTAATCCATCTCAAAATATTTGGCTGCCCAGTATTCATACATATTCTGAAAGAGAAAAGAAACAAGTTGGACCCCTCAGGAAAGAAGGGAATATTTGTGGGATACTATGAGGCCTCCAAGACCTTCAGGATTTATATACCAGGTCACCATAACATTGAGATCAGCAGGGATGTGACCTCTGATGAATATGTAGTGATCGAGAAATCAAGAAGATGCCAACTTGAAGAAGTATATGAAGAGGAACCTGTAGCTCCCAAAGTTGCAGAATCAGTGAGAGAGGTTCCCAGAGTTGCAGAACCAGTGAGGGAAGTCATAGCTTCCCCTAATGAGGAAATTCTAGAAGATCATGACATAGTAGAATTTCAAGAACCTCCTCAGATGACAATCTCCCATAAGAGAAAGCCTCCTTGGGCTAGGGAGCTTATTCAATATGGAGACAAGTATGGTGTTCCCAAAGGAACCATGAGATAAGTGAAGATACCTAAGCCATTCTCCAGTTAGATGGCTTTGATGTGTGATCTCCTAGAGAAGGAGCCTACCTTCTTTGAAGAATCCATTCAGAAGAAAGAATGGGCAGATTCCATGACAGAAGAATACCAATCCATAATAAATAATGATGTATGGGAAGTAGTTCCCAAACCGAAGAGAAAGGATGTGGTATCTTCCAAATGGCTCCTCAAAATAAAACATCTTGTTGATGGAAGTATTGAGAAGTGCAAAGCAAGGTTTGTCGCTCATGGCTTTTCTCAAAAGGAAGACATTGACTATGAATAGACATTCGCTCATGTATTCAGATACACTTCGATCAGAACCATCATATCCCTTGCAGCTAAGATGAAGTGGAAGTTACACCAGATGGACATAAAGACAGCTTTCCTAAATGGTGTCATCGAAGAAGAAGTGTATATAGAACAACCTCAAGGATTTGAAGTTGAAGACAGGAAGACTCATGTCTGCAAGTTGAAGAAGGCTCTAGCAAGCTCCTAGAGCTTGGTATGGCAGGATAGACAGTTTTCTGACGAGCTTGGGCTTTACCAAGAGTAAAGCATATTCTAAACTCTACTTCAAGGTTATGAATGATGAGTCGGTGATATTGTTGTTGTATGTTGATGAATTATTCTTAACTGGAGAAGAAAATCTCATCACCGAACATAAGAATAAGCTCACTTAAAAATTTGAGATGAAAAACCTTGGCCTAATGCATTATTTCTTAGGTCTTGAGGTATGGCATAGCCCAGAGAGAATCTTCCTTAACCAAGAGAAGTATGCAGTCGAAATCCTGAAGAGATTCGACATGTTGGAGTGAAAGTCCATGAATGCACCCATGGAAACGAAGCTGAAGCTATTGGTCGGCACTTCGTCAGAATTGATTGATGTCACGCTGTATAGACATATCATTGGATCGATGATGTACCTGACGAACACCAGACCATTTTTTTTTTGCAGTGAACACTTTGAGTCAGTTTCTGGTAGGACCCAGACATGTTCACCTAGTTGCGGAAAAACATGTGATGAGGTACTTTAAGGGTACATTAGATTGTGGTCTTAGCTATGATGGAGATCATGATTTCACACTGAGTGGGTACATTGATTCAGATTGGACTGGAAGTGTCTCTAACAGGAAGAGAACTTCAGGATGTTGTTTCAGTTTTGGATCAGCCATGATCTCATGGCAGAGTAGGAAGCAATCAAGTATTGCTCTCGGTACAGCGAAAGCAGAGTAAATTGTTGCGTGTTCTGCCAGTTGTGAAGCTATATGGCTTTGAAAGTTGTTGACGGGTCTATTCGACCTAGAGATGGAAGCAACCATGATTCTATGTGATAACCAGAGCTGCATAAAGATGACAGAGAATCTTGTATTTCATGATAAGTCGAAACACATAGAGATCCGATACCATTACATCTGTGACATGGTGCAGAGAGGAGCCATAAAGCTCCAATATGTTAGTATGGATGAACAGGTTGTCGATGTGTTGACCAAGCCTCTATCTCATGTAAAGTTTGAGCACTTTTGAGATAAGCTTAGTATAGTTCAAAAGGACCTCCCTTGATAGGGGGAGTAGTGTTGTGTTCATATGTCAGCCTAGTTCTGTGCTTCCAGATTAATTGTTATGTCGAGATGCCAACCTAGTGTTGTGCTTACAGCTTAATTGTTGTGTCAAAATGTCAGCCTGGTGTTGTGCTTCCAACTTAATTGTTGTGTTGAGATGCCAACCTAGTGTTGTGCTTCCAGCTTAATTGTTGTGTCGAGATGCCAGTCGAGTGTTGTGCTTCCGTCTTAATTGTTGTGTTGAGATTCCATCTTAATTGATGTGTTGTGATTCCATCTTAATTGTTTTGTTGTCATTCCATCTTAATTGTTGTGTTGTGATTCCATCTTAATTGTTGTGTTGTGATTCCAGCTTAACTGTTGTGTTGTGATTCCAGCTTAATTGCTATGTTGTGGTTCTAGCTTAATTGTTGTGTTGTGATTCCATCTTAACTGTTGTGTTGTGATTCCAGCTTAACTGATGTGTTGTGATCCCAGCTTAATTGTTGTGTAGTGTGCCAGCCTCATGTTGTGATGATGTGCCAGCCTCATGTTGTGATGATGTACCAACCTCATGCTATGATGATGTGCTAGCCTCATGCTGTGATGATGTGACTGGCCTCATGTTGTGGTGATGATGATGTATTAGTTTTATACTAATCCATATTGATGCAGATGATGATTTCATTCCATTGTGAATGACAATGTTGTTGATGAGAAAAACTTCCGATGATTTATAGATATGTCAGTCAGTGTTCCAAGATGTTGTTGATGATGATGTCCTCTCTCTCGCCTGATGTCATTGTAGAATACCCTTCTTGTTAAGGGGGAGTGTTGAAATAATGTAACTACAAAGAGTATTCTAATTATTATTGATGTATTGTTCATTAGATAAATCCCCTTTTGTGGATTGATCATGTCGGCTATTGTAAATGACCAAATCCCCTTTTGCGGATTGGTCAAAACATAATTGTACTAGGCAGAATAAGAAGTCGACCCCAGAATATATATTAAAGGTGGTTATAACCACCCAGAAGAAGAAGTCAGCCCTTCCAGTGAAAAGACACCTCCACACGTGCAAGAATTGTATAAATAAGGAGGCTAGCGCCTCATTTAGACACAGACTCACTTGTTCATCAAGAAGCAAGTTCGGAGTTGCAATTGGAGAAGAAAGAAGAGAGAGAGAGTGTTAGGGTCATAACTCGCACATAGGTAGAACAATATATTTGGATGTAATAAAGGTCAATATTAATAAGGCCTTGCAATAAAATAGAATGAGTCGAATGTAAGAAGACCTAATAGAAGCTTCTGCTTCTAGAAGGATCTTCCTCTAGATGCTTCTTTTCATAGACATACTTAGTATAAATAGGAGTCGAGGGTATGAGAACCCTAGCTAGGAGATTATTGTAATAGAGATTTGCTCAACTGGAGGTTGCCCCCTCGAAGAGGCCTGTGAACATTGCTCTCAAATCAAAGTGTTATTTCTGTTGTTATTCTTATATCATTTCAGTGTTATTGTGGTGATTATTCTGGTTATATTGTTGTTATTTTGTCATTTCTTTCATTTTATTTTTGTTCTGCATACTTTTTATATCTGGTATATTACAAGTGGTATCAGAGCACTTTCCTTGGCAGAAATTGTGGGTAAATTTTTTTTAAGGTAGAGACATATTCCGACGTCTTTAAGCCACAGAGATATGTCATTACGGACATAAAACCATGGTTGAGGGATTCATACATGCAGGAAATACAAGTGGTTCTTAAGCGCACATCTATTGGCCACCCTTATAACCCTTTTTGGTACCCCTTCGAGTGGTAGCGCATCAGACAGCACCTGTGTACGGATCAGCCTAGATTTCCTGAAGCCCTCTTTAGATAAATCGATCGGTCGCCTGACTGTTATAGTGTCACTGAGAACAGCACTCGGGACGATACTCTCTAGTACCTAGGTAGTCGGGTAGTAAGGCTAAGGGTACAGTCTATCCTCCTTAGTTAATGCCCTGAGATATTGGGCCTAGTACTACTATTGGACCCCACACGTATATCAGAGAGCTATAGCACAGGGAAAACCCTTGTCTGTAGAACCCTTGAATACCTAACCCTTGGGGACCGAAACATAAACAAATTAAAATAGACAAGATCTATTGTCGTGCAACTATGTTCGGGTTGCCAAGTAAATACACATTTCTTTCTGGTTAAGCATTTGGGCATTTCCTCTCTGCAATATTCTTCAGACTGGAATATAACTCTGCAGGTGTAAAAAAAAAGTCTGGAAATTTTTTCACCATTATTTCAGACCTATTTCATTGGATTCATCTCTTCACCCTTATCACTTTCATCCATATCATTTTTCGGCAAAACATTTTACCTCGCCCCCCCCTTTTTAGTTCCCCCATCCTCATGGACCATACCCGTAGCCAAGACTTGGAAGCTCACTTCAACACTTTGCAATCTGGTCTCATCGAGACCCAACAGGAAGTAAAACAACTCAGTGCCAATGTTGTCTCCATCGATACAACCATGCAATCCTCAATGGAGGAAATCAAACATGACCTCACCACCCAACTTGAATTTGTCTTTTCGGCACTCTACACCAAACTGCATATCCCTATAGATAACCTTGCCTCTTCCTCACCTCCGCATATTGAAGGTGACCATTCCTCTCATTCCCATAACTTTCAAAACCATCACTTTCAACGTGACCTACGCCTTCCAAGGGTGGAGGTGACCAAATTTGATGGCTCGGACCCCACTGGTTGGGTAACCCAAATGGAACATTATTTCTCTTTATACGGCATTACAGATGACTTGGCCAAACCCCGGTATGGTGTTCTCCATCTAGATCAAGAACGTTGGCAATGGTGCCAATGGAGAAAAACTTATCATCAAGGGTATATTGCTTGGACACACTTTGTGGCAGAGCTTTATGAATGCTTTGACAATGAAACCAACCATTTGGGCTGCTTGACAAAGTTGAAACAATCAGGAACAGTGGCCAAAGGTGTTAACACGCAGACGCAAACTGTTACTAGGCTGAAAGGTAAAGGATGCAGATGTGGTTGATAGAACACACAATGGTAACGTCCTTCGATGTAAGTTTTACGAGCC
>JZKD02S1178195.1:30675-48188 GCA_000966675.3 Picea glauca | reverse complement strand
ATCCAAAAATTGACCAAGGTTGAAATGGTTGAACACCAACTCAAAGGCCTTTGTTATAATTGTGATGACAAATATTTTCTGGGCCATAAGTTTAAGAAACAAAATCTCTTTATGGCCATCTCCAAGGATATTTTGGAAGAGAATATTGAAACTCCCCTTGTGTCTGACTCCCCTGAAACCCCTGACATAACCCCTCCCTCAGACCCTCCCGAAGTAGAACCATTCATTTCCCTCAATGCTCTCACTGGCTTCTCCGCTCCCCAAACCCTCAAGCTAATCGGTTACATCAAGCATCGGAAGGTCATCATTCTGGTTGATAGTGGAAGCACCCACAATTTTATCCATCGCCGCATTGCCCAGGAAACTCATTACTACATCCATGCAGTCAATAATTTCCAAATCATGATTGCCAATGGTGGCTCCATGAAATGTGAAGGGCATTGTGAAAATGTGTGTCTCCAAATTGGTGACTACCACTTGAAATATCATATGTTTTCTATAGACATGGTCGGGTGTGACATTGTGTTGGGTGCAGACCAGCTAAGGACTTTGGGTCCCATTCTCATGGATTTTAAGGAATTAACCATGTAATTTGACTAGGAAGGCCACCAATATAAGTTCTAAGGCATCACCATCAGTTCACCTGAGATCATTAGTTCCCATCGCATGGAAAAGATGCTCAAAAAGGGTCACTCTGGTGTTATTGCTCAACTCCATGCCATCCACGCAACTAAGCTATTCGGCTATGATTATGAGATCATTTACAAGAAAGGCAAAGAAAATGTGGTTGTGGATGCGCTTTCCCACAAGTATGAAGATGAAGGATCCCTTTTTTCTCTTTCCTTCATTGTAACAGATTGGCTCCAAGATATTTTCCAGGAATGGCTACAAGATCCCAAAAGTTCACAGTTGATCCAAAAATTGTAGTCCAATGCTCCAACTCCCCCAGGGTACTCTTGGTTCTATGATGAGCTTTGATACAAAGGTTGTTTGTATTTAAGTAAACAATCAAAGCTTAAATCCGCGGTACTTTCTGAGCTTCATGCTATACCGACAGTGGGGCACTCTAGGTTCACCAAAACCTATGATAGGGTCAAACATTCTTTTTTCTGGGATGGTATGAAATAGGACATTCGTAATTTTGTGGCCGAATTTGATGTGTGTCAACGCAACAAGGGAGAAACAGTCAAATTTCTGATCACACTACAACCGCTCCCGATTCCACCTGCTATTTGGAAGGACATCTCTATGGATTTTATTACAGGCTTACCCAAATCGGGAAATAAATCAGTCATCATGGTGGTTGTTGATCACCTTTCCAAGTATGCTCATTTTTTCTCTCTTCAATACCCCTTTATAGCATCCACGATGTCTCAACTTTTCATGGATCAGGTCTTCAAGCTCCACGGTATGCCACACTCTATTGTTTCTAATTGCGACCCCACTTTCGCAAGAAATTATTGGCAAGAAATGTGCAAGCTACAAGGCACCCAATTACATCTCAGTACAGCTTATCATCCCCAGACTGATGGTCAAACATTGTCAACAAGTGTTTGGAAACATATTTGAGGTGTTTTTCCTCGGAAAAGAAAAATCAGTGGGCTCAATGGTTACCCCTAGCTGAATGGTGGTACAACACTTCATACCATACAGCTACACTCATGACTCCTTTTGAAGCGGTACATGGATAGAAGCCACCTTCAGTTCTCTCATACTTACCTGGTGTCTCGAAGGTCCAGGCAGTTGACCAAACACTTATAGTTCGAGAGGCTATTCTTCGTACCCTCAAAGAGAATTTGGTCGTGGCACAGAATCGCATGAAGCAACAAGCAGATCAAGGTCACTATGAATGTCAATTTGAAGAAGGGGATTGGGTGTTTCTTCGCATGCAACCTTACAAGCAGAATTCCCTCAAGGAAGAGCATTGTCAGAAGATAGCACCAAAATTTTATGGTCCTTATACAATTCTCAAGCATGTGGGACAGGTGGCCTATCAATTAGCTTTGCCCAATCATTCGAAGCTACATCTTGTTTTTCACGTTTCCTAATTAAAGAATGTGATCATAACTAAGTGCCAAATTCAAACCAGCCTTCCGGAGTTAGCTGAAGAAGGATCCATTTGGCTATAGCCACAAGCAGTTTTGGACCAGCATGAGCGTCGCCTGCGTCAGAGAACCATCAAGGAAGTGTTAATCCAGTGGAAAGATACAACTCCAACAAATGCCACTTGGGAACTAGCTACCATTCTGTAGCAATTTCCACATCTCAAGCCTTGAGGACAAGGCTATTTTTAAGGGGGAGGACATGTTAGGGTCCTAACCCACACATAGGTAGAACAATATATTCAGATGTAATAAAAGTCAATATTAATAAGGCCTTGCAATAAAATAGAATAAGTTGAATGTAAGAAGACCTAATAGAATCTTCCACTTCTAGAAGGATCTTCCTCTAGATGCTTCTTTTGATAGACATATTTAGTATAAATAGGAGTTGAGGGTATGAGAACCCTAGCTGGGAGATTATTGTAATAGAGCTCTTCTCGACTGGAGGTTTCCCCCTCGAAGAGGCTAGTGAACATTGCTCTCAGAATCAAAGTGTTATTTATGTTGTTATTCTTATATCATTTCAGTGTTATTGTGGTGATTATTCTGGTTATATTGTTGTTATTCTGCCATTTCTAGCATTTTATTTTTGTTCTGCATACTTTTTATATCTGGTATATTACAGAGAGGCACATTCTTGGGAGAGTAATTTTTGTATTTGTTTGAGTTATCTATTGGCATTGTATTGGCTATCTATATTAAGGAAGTTTTGATGGGTTTTCTCCCCCATGAGGGTTTCCCGGGATAAATGATGTGTCTCTTGTGATTGTGTATTTCTTAGTGATCCTATTTATGTTATTGTTATCTAGTGAAATGAAAATAACTCTAATAATAGCTTAAACTTTAACATGTTCAAGTGCGTTGGGGGATGATGTCTGCTACTACTCTTGGATTGTCTAGATCCCACATGATCGTCCCTTTTATCTTGATATATGGATGCTTCTACTTGTATTGAACTAACAACTTGTTTTGTACCATAATATTTATTGACTTTCTTATATAGCATATTCAGACTCTATAGTATCTCTTCCTGGGCCCTCGTCAGCCTTTTGGTATCCACTCTATAACTTTTAACTTCCTTCTACAGGTTTCTCATAGTCTCATTCAACTCTATAGGCTCAAGTATGTCCCTACATCCATTCGACTCGGTCTCTACATTTTCCATGTTGACATGTAGACCTATGACCTCCTCGTCATGGTTGTAAGACCCTTGGGCATCTTCCATATCTCTAGTTCTCATATAGGAACTATGGTCTACTTTCTTATACCTCTTAATTCTGTAAAAAATGTGCATGCAACAATTGTTGTTAGAATTAGGCACATTGCAAAATACTTCATTAATTAGGTTATGGGTCATTCTTCATTTGAATTCATGAAGAACAAAAATTCATTAATCAAACATTTGGTTGCTTAGACACATTCCTCTTTGAAACATCTCTCCAATGGTTGCACTCATGCCACATTCTGAGTTCTAAGAGAAACGTTGCAATTTCCACTCATTGTTATGTTTTTAGTCCTGCATTTTTGTTTGTTTTCTGAGAAAATGTAGTGCATTAAATATTTTGGGTTGATAGATCAATTCTCCTTCTCAATACCTTTCCATTGACTTCTCATTTTCCCAAATTCAATCTCCGAGCCAATAGTTATGGTCTACTGACTTTTAGACTATTTCTCATTGTTACCCCTTATTTCTACAATTGTCTTCTCTCTCGTCCTGTACAGTTTGAGGTACCTGGTGTTGATATTATGGTAGTTGCGGGAGGTATTAACCTTCATGTGTAACCTTTGACAAGACTATAATATTTCGGGAAGCAAGAGAAACCCTAAATATTTGGATAATAACCTTAGAAGACAAGTCGGCTCAAGAGAATAAATTAATATTGAGTTATTAGCCCTTGGGAAGAGAACTTGGCCCAGTCGGTTAAGATGGAGTAGTATAAATAGAGGGCACTAGAGCTCATTTGTCACTCACTCACTCAAAACTTCATAAGGACAAGAACTCTGCATGACTGGAGGGCAGTTGCATCTGCAACAATGGTTACTTGGTCTCTTGGTTATGGTTTGGACTTTCTGCTTGGTTCTTAGTTATTCTTGCTTGGTATGCTACCCTTGGAGGAAGGTGTGCTACCTTGGTTGGCTATTGGATTGCTTCCAGAATTATTATATATGTCAAGGTTAAGGTGCTCGGGGGTGGCCTTTGTGCCTATGGTTGGATGACAATATTGCCATATTGTTTATGGTGAAATGAGAACACCCATTTTTCTAACACCTAGCTTCCAAATATGGTTCCATGGTTGTCTATTATGATCCATGATCTTTCCAAAGACCACTCATGTGTCACAAACTAAATTTAAGCAAGGAGTTATTCCCTCTGGAAGTAAATTGGTACTTAATTTATACATTGTATTATTTTCGTTGTAAATTCCTCATATTGGCTTTGTTTTGTGCTTAGAACATCTTGTTGGAAATCTCTTGTCGAGTTCTTTCATTATAGCAGCAGAAAATTTGTGTACCATCAGTTCATAGTTCTCTCAATTTCAACTTCTTGAAAATGTTGTTTGGGCCTTCAAAATAACTCTGCAAGTTGATGACCTTCAGAATCTGAGAAATTTCATAGAAAAATGATTGATTTACTATTGTAACAGTCTGTTAATCTGACCTGGGCCTGAACTTGGTACTCCAACTGACATGGCACTGCATGTGTTTGTTGAGTCCATGTGTCATCCCTTGATTCGAACATGTCATCATTCATCATTCTCCTCCATCAACCATCAGCAAAACCTTCTGCAATCCTGTCGGGCACTCTTTTGTGGACTCTCCCCATCAGAGTGTCAAACAACATGTTATTAATATTTTCCCATAATTTGCGGCCTACAATCCTATTGGGATTTTCCCACAGCCTGCAATCCTATTGGGCCTTTCCTCATAGACTTTTCCCATCAGGTTGTTAAAAGCATGTAATTAAGGTTTTCCTGCAACCTGTAATCCTATTGTGATTTTCCTCATAGAATTTTCCCATCGAGATGTAAAAAGCATGTAATTAACATTTTCCTGCAAGCCTATCAGGATTTTCCTCATGGAATTTTTTCATTGGGTTGTGAAAAGCACGCAATTAATTTTTTCCCACAACTTGCATCCTGCAAGCCTATCGAGAATTTTCCTCGCAGAATTTTCCCATCATGTTATCAAATTCACGTAATTGATATTTTCCTACACCCCGTAGCCCACAAGCCTATCATGATTTTCACCATGGAATTTTCCCCGCAGAGTGTAACTTAACCTTACATATGATTTTTCGCGAGCTTTTCTCCATGAAGCTTATTCTCATGAATATTTTGGGATGCCAATATTCGATATCGGAGTGATCTTCATCGTTGGTTTATGAAACTCTCCAAACTTTGTCGAACTTCCCTGATCCTGCAAATGAATCTTGGTCGTCGTTTCTTAATGTCGAAATGGTCTAGGTAGTCGATTTTCCAACTCTTCGATCACCATTAAAAAATGTGAAAACCAACCTCCCAAGCAAAATTTAACTCTGGAATTTTCATATTAATGCCATTAAACATGTCTTCGACGGTTCTAAGGGAATCTTGGACTTGGATTTGTTCATAAATTTGGGGATTTCACTCTATTTTCACGATTTTTCCCCAAATTCTTCATAGATGCAATTCTATAATAGAAACTTTTCCCCATTCATGTTGGTTCTTGGTCCATATGGTTCTAGTGTTGAACCTTAAGCTCTAATACTACTTTGTAACTCATCTAGTCCCAAGCTAGGTCACACCACTGCTAAAATGACCCAATAAAATTATGATACCAATTTTAGATGCATAAATAACACATAGCATGACATCCAAGCTCATCAAATTTTCCATGCTAATTAAAAATGTAAATGCAATTGCTTAAATGTGCATAGAAATAACAAAACACATACAACAACATTCGGCCACATAAATAGATATTTGAATGCATAATTATACTCATAGTAAGGAACAATAACCAAAATAACTCAGAGTAAAACACACAACAATTATCTCATCATTTAACATAAATAAACAGAGCAAATAAAAATACTTATCTTAGTAAATATGCAACACCATGTAGAGGACAGACGTTCCTCCCAACCATAGACTTTCTTTTCCAGTTCTCAACATCAAGTCACCCTTTATTTGGGGCTATGAATCCAAAAGAGACGATGGTCCCTAAGGTTGGCTAATGTCCCCCTCTCAATAGTCAATTCCCACAACTAATTCTAATCCACCAGCTCTATTCCCCACAACCTGCACAACCTAGGGATGGGATCCCCCTTCACTTCTCACAGTCCCTTGGGCCTCCCCACTCCCTTCTAGGGCTCAAACATGGGTTGGATAGGAATCTCTCAGTTGGGACTCCAAGACTCTACAACTACAATAGGAATTCACACAACAACAAAATTCTTGCTCCCTTGACAATTTCTTGAACATAAAATTACTCCCAAGCCCACAACCTCTCTTCCCATGAAATTACTTCCAAATAGATACCATACACATCCATTGTGGTTGCCTTCAAGATTCGGCACTCAAAACCCTCTTGTTATCTGAAGCTCTACATGTAAAAACTATTCTCTTTTTCCATATGAATTTCCTTCTTCTCCCATGCTTCCTTGACTCACACCCTTCCCAAGGTTGATTGTACTTATCCCACATGCTCTCAATAAATATAGGATGAGTCTTCTCACACCCACCCTCTTACATGAGTTCAATGATTGGGCTCTAGAACACTCAACAGAAAAAAGAATGTTCAAAGTAAGGATAATTTAGAAAGATAGTTTATGTTTAATAGATATGGGTAAACTCTCTCAATTGCACCCCTTCCCTCTCTTGTGGATACTAATCCTCCCAAATATTCATTTGTTTCCATCTATAACCAGCGATATGTTTTATTTATTATATTCAATATACATCATTTACATATTACATCACTTGGCCCCCAACCTACATCATATTTACAATATACATCGCTAGTTTTGGGACGGAAAATGGGGACATTACACTTATGGAAAGGAATCAATATGACCTTAGTAAGCATATAATAATCCTCAGGGAATTCTTCTCTAGTATGGGTATGATTGTGAACACTGACAAAACAAAGGTTATGATAATCAAATCCACAAATATCACCCATGACACTTTCGTATATCACAAAAATAGTTTGGAGGAAGTGTCTTGATACAAATATCTTAGAATTGATATTCATCGCAAGCTCAATTGGAAATAAAGTGTTGAGAAAGAGATAAATGGAGGTTGGAAAGCTTATTATGAACCTAAAAACAAGTATAGATTAGCATACCTTGGGATGTGGGATAAGAAAAATACCCTCTTTGATACTCTTTTCACTTCAGTTATCTTATATGGATGTAAAGTTTGGGGATGCAGTGTCTCTAGAGATTCTTGGAGAAAGATGGAGTAGATCCAAAAGAATTTTACAACTTATAATCTCAAAATTAAAGGCAATACACCCTATCCTATCCTCCTCATCGAAGAAAGTCTTTCACATATTGAGTGCATGATCACGATTAGGAACTTAGTGTACAAGAACAAGATAAACAACATGGATGAAAAGAGACTCCCAAAATGCCTTCAAACTCCAACCAAAACCACTGGTGACTCAAGCAGGGTTGGCATCAAGACGTTGAGTCTTGGCTAAATCATTGACGAATACAAGAAGATGTCATCCTGTAGAATACAGATGATATTAAAAATATTACTACATCTAAATTTAAAGAGAATCTATGGTGAGACAAAGAATTAGAAGATAAAATTTGGCTAAGATAGTACAAGGATGTGGTCAACCCTAATATAGATGATCAAATATATCTCTTTGTTCTAACTTAGTGCAAAGAAGAAAATCAACATTGTTAAGATACGAATCAACTCTCACGAGCTACATAGTGAAATTGGGAAATTAAAAATTCCCCAAACATCATGGGATACAAGAATATGTCATCTCTCTAACACTAAGAGGGTTCAAGATGAAAAATAGTTTCTCCTAGAATGCCCTATGCTTACCCAAATTAGATCACAATTTCAAAATTTATGTCACAGTACTGACCTTCCTAACCTCCTAAGTCATCAAAACAATGGTGATCCTGGAAGAGTTCTCTCAATGATTTTTTAGCACAGAAATAAGAAATTAAAGAAATCTAAGTAATCTCTTACCTTTCTTAAGGTTCGATAGACCAATTTTGATCACAATCGATGTTAATCATCATCATCATCATCATTGTTGTTGTTGGTGGTGGTGGTGGTGGTGGTGGTGGTGGTGGTGGTGTAGTTTTAGTAATTACAATTTAAGATATTAGTTTGCTTGCAAATACTATTTACAGAGACACCTTTTTTGGTTTTGGAGTAAGACCNTTTCTTAAGGTTCGATAGACCAATTTTGATCACAATCGATGTTAATCATCATCATCATCATCATTGTTGTTGGTGGTGGTGGTGGTGGTGGTGGTGGTGGTGGTGGTGGTGTAGTTTTAGTAATTACAATTTAAGATATTAGTTTGATTGCAAATACTATTTACAGAGACACCTTTTTTGGTTTTGGAGTAAGACCTAAAACTACCTCGGTATGGACCACCAACGGATTATTTCAAGTGATGTGGTTTTCCTTGAATACAATTATGAGTCAACCTACATGGAAACTAAGTAATGATAGGTTTTACCACCTTTGAAAACAATAAAATAAAGAGACTATAACACACCAAATATGAATAAAATAATGATTCTATTAGAATTAATACTTACTTTTAGATATTGGTTTGGGTTTGCTGGAACTGGTTGGTTGTGGAAGATATTCTCCAACTATCATATCTTATTTATGTGTGTGTGGTTGAGAGATTCCCTCATGAGTTTGTTATGTTTTTGAGGGAAAATTTCTTGTATAAATATGTGCTTGATTGATAAATAAAATATATATGTAGAACAATTTTGTGTGTGCAATGTTTTTCTAAGTTGGTATCAGAGATGGTACAACCCTGACTCTCTCACGCGATGGGTTGTGATCAGGTAAATTCCTCAATTTTAATCATTTGTATATATGTAGGTGTAGATTAGATTGTGTTGCAAGTGAATTATTTGTGTAGCTAAGACTGATTGAGAAGAGCCACACTGGTTGAGAGTGTTAATATTTTTGGTGTAACTACGGAAGATATTCTTGTATATTTGTTTTAGTCAAACCTTTAAAAGGTTACTATAATTATATTGTACAAGTCCGCTAAACAAAAAATATTATATTATTAGTATTTTACTTATTATGGGTTAGTTAGGACAAGAGTCATGTCTCTTCATGAGACATTGTTGTGTATAAATAGAGAATAGGTTCCTATCATTTGGACACACACTCACACACTTCGCTTGTGCATCTTGGAGTGCATAAGAAGGTCCAGCGCACAAGTCTTGGAGACTGGTTCTTTTTGTGTTTTGGTCTTGGTCTTTCTTGGAGAGCTATAGCACATCATTGTACTGGTTAAAGGAATCTGTATTGAGGATTTTGGTTGCTCGGTTTTCTCCCCCACGAGAGTTTCCCAGGATAATATTTGTGTTCTATTGTATCTATGATTGTCTATCTTTCAGTGATCCTACTACATTTTCTATTGGACTAAGTAATTGTAATTGTGTAACTAGAAAATTTGAAATTTCAACATGGTATCAAAGCAAGCTTGAATAGAAGCCAGTTGCAGATATAGAAGCCCAAAAGGGAGCCATTTTCAGTCTAGAGACATTTCTCGGACAAACCAATACCATCAGAAGGCAGGATGTGATCCGGATTTATGCAGGAACGAAATGTAAGAAGCAGATAACAGAGTATGCACAACAGTATTGCAGAGAACACAGTGATACAGTAAACACACACACTTCTATTAATTAATGAAATAGAGAAACTGTAAAATTGTTGAACAATACATAGCTAGAATGGTGGTAGCATATCCCTGATAAGAGATGTGGCGGCTACGCTCATCCATGACCAAGCTGATTACAAAAAGAGGTCGAAGAGCCTTATTTATCAAAAGCAGGAAGGTAGAAACCAAAAACCTAACCCTAGAAGATGAAACGCCAAAAGTCAAGTGGGCCCTGTTTGGGTAAGTTAGTCCATCAACTTCTCGGAGTCATAACTATTGCATACGATCTTTGTTTGGGGCGCATGATAACTCGTTGGAAAGATCTATCCGAGGTCTACAACGCTTGAGACAAAATAGCATCGTAGAAGTATATTGAGAGAGCAACATACCCAAAAAAACATCATTTAGGGCCTCAAAATGGCCCCGAAAGTTCAGGACCTGAAAAAACTGCTAAAAATAGTAAATTACCAGAAATGCCAGAAAACTGTTTTGAGCCAGATGGAAAGGTGGGCGGCCACCGATACCCATATGGATCATTCCTCCCCCCTTAAGAAGCAATGGTCCCCATTGCGTCAAGTGCGGGGATAAGATGGGGGAATTTCAGCTGAATTTGGCTCCAGGTGAGCCACTTGCCCTGATGCAGGAACTGCCCAGCCTTCACGACTCGATAGAGCTGGACACGTTGCTGGTGAGTGCCCTTGACATGTGACTCCATGATCCGATCAACTGTTGCCTTCTCCAAACAGTCAGGGTTGAGTTCTGTTGTTTCCAACTGCTCGGCCACTTCTGAGGTGTCCAACAATGGTGGAAAATAGGGGCGAAGGAGCTCAACATTGAATACAGGGTGCAAACCAAGAAATGGAGGGATGCTTAATTCAAAATCATTATCCCCGATAGCCTTGGTGATAGTATATGACCCATAACGAAGTGGGAGTAGCTTGCGATGAGGTCCCGTGAGTCTTTCTTTCTGCAAATGCAACCAAACCTTATCACCCACCTGGTATGTGTGTGGCACCCGATGTTGGTCATCACGCTGCTTGTACTTGGCATTGGCTTTTTCCAGAATGTCATGGACTTGTTGGCGAATGTGTTGGATCCGTTCCACAAATTTGGTGGCTTTCTCAACCTCARTCTGAGCCCAACAAGATGTTGCCAGTGTGGAGGCAATGGGCAGAGCTACATCGATGGGGGCCAATGGTTGAAACCCCATGCATGCTTGAAAAGGGMTATGACTAGTAGAGCTATGAAGGGCTCTATTGTAGCTATGTTGAACATACGGTAGGTTCTCGTCCCATGTGCGGGGGTGTTTAGAATAATACATCCGCAGGATATGCACAATCATGCGATTCACTACTTCTGTCTGCCCATTAGTTTGGGGATGGAAGGTTGTCGACTGTGTGAGCTTGGTATCCATAAGTGACCAGAGGCTAGACCAAAATGTGTTGAGGAACCTGCTGTCGCAATCTGAAATGATAGTCTGGGGTAGCCCGAAATGTACCCAAACGCGTTCAAAGAAGAGTTTAGCAATGGCTTCAGCAGAGATACTTTTCTTGCAGGTGGATAGAATGGCCAATTTAGAGAAGCGATCCACGACCACAAACACACAATCATTCTCATGCTTGATTGGAAGCAGTCCTGACATGTAATCCATGGAGATAGATTCCCAAGGCCCATTGGGAATAGGAAGAGGGGTATACAACCCTTGCTTCTTAATGGATGGTTTGGCGATGGCACAGGCAGTGCAGGATCTGATATACTTTCTGACATCTTGTCRAAGCTTTGGCCAACAAAAATACTTATGCAACACTGCTATTGTCTTTTCGGTGCCAAAGTGCCCTGCGACCCGACTGTAATGTGCTTCCCAGATCAGCTTAACGCACTCACTTGAAGGAACACAGAGGTAGCCTAGGTGGCATAATAGTCCATCCTGGAGATGAAAATCAGTCACTGGAGTGTCTGCACAAACTGCTCGATAGGTGGCCGAAAAGTCAAGATCACTGTCATATAAGTGAGACCACCCAGACGTTCCATGGCCACAAGAGTTAAGCACTGTGGTGAGTGCAGCCACAGGCGGTCGACTGAGGCAATCAGCGACATGGTTGGTGCTTCCCTTCTTATATTTTATGTTCAGGTGAAATTGCTGCAGGTATGCGGACCACTTCTGGTGGCTTGTGGTTAGTGTGAATAACCGTCTCTTTGCCTAAGATGTAATGCTTCCATTTTTGGAAAGCTTGGACAATGGAGTACATTTCCTTGTCATAGGTGGGGTACTTTCGAACTGTATCTGAAAGTGTCTCACTGTGATATGCCACTGGATGGCCATGTTGAGTGAGGACTGTGCCAATAGCATAATCTGAAGCATCTGTCTCAATTTCAAAAGGTTGTTCTAGATCCGGGAGAGTAAGGATGGGCGTTGAACACAAGCGCTGCTTAAGTTCCTCGAATGCTTGTTGCTGAGTAGGGGACCAAAAGAATTTGGCTTTAGCCCCACATTTGGTCACGTTGCTAAGGGCCCAAGCAATGTTAGAGAACCCCAACACAAACCTGCGATAAAATTTGGCCAACCCTAGGAAGCTACGAAGCTCTGTAATGGTCCTTGGGGTCGGCCAGTCACGAATGACTTGGATCTTGGCTGGATCCACATGCACACCTTGTTCATTCACAATGTATCCCAAATACTGAATTTCCTTCATCCCGAATGAGCATTTTTCGAGATTGGCATATAACTTGTGTTGTCGTAGGGTGCGAAGGACTTCCTCAATATATTGTAAGTGGTCTTCCCACATTCTACTGAAGATGAGGATATCATCGAGATAGACGACCACAAAAGAATTGGTGAATGGTCGTAGTATATCATCCATCATCCTCATGAAGGTTGCTGGAGCGTTAGTTAAGCCGAAAGGCATGACCAACCACTCGAAAAGGCCTTCCCGAGACTTGAAGGCAGTCTTCCAGACATCAATCGCCTCAGACTTCATATCAATGTTGCTGAAATACTTGGCGCCCTTTAGTTGATCAAGGAGATCATCGATCTGGGGGATAGGATACCGATTCTAGACTGTGATTTTGTTTAAAGCTTTGTAATCAATACAGAGTCGCCAAGTCCTGTCCTTTTTCTATACTAGCACAATCGGGCTCCCGCAAGGTGAGGAGCTTGGTCAAATATGCCCCTTTTGGAGTAACTCCTCAATCTGGCGCTTGATCTCTTCATTTTCCATGAGGGAACATCTATAAATTGGCCCGTTCGGCACAGGCACCCCGGGTATCAAGTCGATGGAATGCTTGACCTGACAATGGAGCGACACTCTAGCAAGGGAAGTGAAGATGTCCTGGTATGATTCCATGATCTTGTCTACTTGTCTGTGTTGTGCAGAGTGACCCTGTGTAGAGGCGGTAGATGTGGTCGTGGTCTTTCATTTCCTTTCTGGATGAATCATCATGAGGATGAGTTTGTCAGTCTGGGAAATCACCTTCTTGCACTGCTTAGCTGTGATGAGAGAGACTGCGGTAGTGGGAACTACCTCTGGTATCTGGTAGCGTTGTTTTCTCAAAGTAACAATGACAATATGAGGCCTGGATTCATACACAGCATGGCGTTTCCACATATATGGTTGTCCTAAAAGAACATCAGAAACTTCAAGTGGAGCAACATCACACATTACCTCATCTTTGAAGGGTTTGATGTCGTACGGTAGGCGACACTGCTGGATAACGTGGATGTCTCGCCCTGGAGTGAGCCACCCAATGTTGTATGGTTGCGGATGCAGCAATGTTGGCAGGTTCAACCGCTTGACGACCTCTACTGAAATCAGGTTCTTCTGGCTTCCACTGTCAACAATGAAATGTAATGGCTTCCCTTGTACCCACATCTGCGAGTGGAAGAGGCGCTCCCCTTCTTCTGTCTCCTCTGGATCATCGGGCTGGATCTTTGTGGTGGCAATGATGACGTTGGGTTCTTCTTCAATGATATTCCGTCCATGATCTATCTCTGATTCCGATTCAGATACTGGATCTGACTCAGGCGCTTTCATCTCGGTAAGCAGTGATTATTTTGCACGACACTCATCAGTGTTGTGCGTGGGACTCTTATGGAGCTCACACCATTTTCCATCGTCTTTCTTTGTCTTCCAGTTACCCTTCTTCGCCTATGGCTTAGGCTAGTTGTCTGAGGGTTGGATATCTTTGCTATGTACTTTTTTCTGCGAACTAGGGTTTCCCTTACCCTGCTTCTGGTTTGTCGAACCGAACTCCCGCTTGTTCTTTTGCTTAATTTTTTTCTCAATTTTCACAGCATACTGGTAGGCGGCACCCAATGACAAGATGCCCAGGAATTCCATCTTGATACGGATGTACCGATGCAGGCCGCTGCAATATTTCAGAACCAGGTGCCGCTCAAAGTCTTTGATGCCGAGCTTCGTGTACAGGGTATGGAAGTCGTTTGTGTACTCTGTCACTGCTTGGTCCCTTTCTTGTTGCAGAGTTGCCCATTTTGTGTACTGGTCGTCATAGTTCCCCATAGGGAAGTATTTCTCCTTGAGGGCATCAACGAAGGATGACCATGTGGGTTCTGTCCCAAACAGCGTGGGTTCATTACCCTCTTTTTCCTCTTTCTATTCACAGAGGGTTTCCCACCAATCCTTGACATGGGGGACCGCCTTAAGAAGTGCAAATGTAATCTTTTCTCTGTTGGAAAAGTTATGGACCGAGAAGTAACCCTCGAGCTAATTCAACCATTTTTCCAGAGCACCTGCATCTATTTGACCTTCAAATAAGGGAATATCAAAATTAACTTGTACCTTGAAAGGGGTCGGTCCTCCAAACTGATTGTTGGTCGAGGTTCCTTCCATGGCGGTCGGCAACCGTCGAAGAATTTGCGCAAAATTGTCCATCATCTCGTTCCGCTGTCGCCCAAGAGCCTCCTCGAGAAACATCTTGATAGGATCTCTTGCTCTGTCATCTCGTTTTTCCTCCTCCATGGGCGGTTGTTTGCGCCGGAGAGGGATTTCTCTCTCGAGCTGAACTAATTCGAGACCCAACTCCTTATATCCTGACCTCGTCGGTGACATGCACAAAAAAATGACAAAAGAGCAGTCTGCTCTAATACCACTGATCCAGATTTATGCAGGAACGAAATGTAAGAAGCAGATAACAGAGTATGCACAATAGTATTGGAGAGAACACAGTGATACAATAAACACACACACTTCTATTAATTAATGAAATAGAGAAATTGTAAAACTATTGAACAATACATAGCTAGAATGGTGGTAGCATATCCCTGATTAGAGATGTGGCGGCTACGCTCATCTGTGACCAAGCTGATTACAAAAAGAGGCCGAAGGCCCTTATTTATCAAAAGCAGGAAGGTAGAAACCAAAAACCTAACCCTAGAAGATGAAACGCCAAAAGTCAAGTGGGCCCTGTTTGGGTAAGTTAGTCCATCAACTTCCCGGAGTCATAACTATTGCATAGGATCTCTGTTTGGGGCGCACGATAGCTCGTTGGAAATATCTATCCGAGGCCTACAACTTTAAAGACAAAATAGCATCGTAGATGCTATTTTGCAAGAACAACATACCCAAAAAAACATCGTTTAGGGCCTCAAAATGGCCACGAAAGTTCAAAACCCAAAAAAACTACTAAAAATACTAAATTACCAGAAATGCCAGAAAACTGTTTTGAGCCAGATGGAAAGGTGGGCAGCCACCGATACCCATCTGGATCAAGATGACTACTGAAACAAAGATTGATGAGAATCTAGATGGAATTAGTAATGTCAGGACCTGGAAGTACAGAGTAACCCTCCTTCTTGAAGAAGATGAATTGGATAAGTTCATTATAGAAGAGGTTCAAGAACCTCAAGGAGATGAAGCTAAGGCAAAACATAAGAAGGACATGGTGAGAGAATAAAGCATTATTGCAAACTCCATTAAGGAACACCTTATCCATCATATATCATCATTATCTTCTCCAGAGCAAATGATGGACACCTTAACTCGTCTGTTTGAGGGAAGCATTATAAATCGAAGAATGACTCTGAGATTTCAGTTGAATAATGTGAAAATGCAAAACTCATAAATCATTCACTCCTACTTCTCAAGAGTGAATTAAATCAAGGAGAAAATAGAAGCTATTGGTGACTTGGTAGAAGGAGAAGAGATGGTGATGACTACCTTGAATGTCCTCCCAAGGTCATGGGATGCATTCATCCAAGGATCTTGTTCAATAAATAAGCTTCCCAAGTTCAATAGGCTTTGGGAAGATTGTAACCAGGAAGAAGCTAGGATAGCTGCAAGAGAAGAAAAGATGGAAGATGAATATCAAGCCCTAGCCACCCACACCAGGAAAGGAAAGAACAAGAAGGAGCATTCCTTACCTAAGAAGTTTAAGATGGGTCAAAGAGACAACTCAAATATTACATGTTATTGTTGTTAGGAATTGGGACACTTTGTTAGGGATTACCCCCTCATTATGGAAATTAAGAATTAGAAAGGAAGTAAGAGGCATCAAGCTCACACAGTTGAAGATGATGAGCCTCCCAAGAAGGTTGCAAAGAAAGATAAATCAAGTGATGAGGATTATGTTCTTATCTCAGCCCTCACAGGTATTGTTACTCATGGAAGTGACACTTGGTTGATAAACAGTGGTGCTTCCAAGCACATGACAGGCTATGAAGACTCCTTATCTAAACGTATTCATAAAAATTCACTTCACAAGGTGAAATTAGGTGATGAATATCAGTATCCAATCTAAGGTGTTGGAGAAGCTTCCTACAAGTTAAACTCAGGCAAGCCAATGAAGATGAAGGAATTTTTCTATGTTCCAGGTTTAAAAAAAATCTTCTCTCAATTTCAACATTGGACAAGAAAGGATTTAGAGTAGCATTTATTGATGGTCAAGTTCTTATGTGGCCTAGAGAGAAGACCCCTGATGATGTAATAGTGATTGGAGTTGAAGAAGGAGGACTCTACAAATTAAAAGGAAATTCAAACTCCGCAATGGTTCATGATATTGTGAATCCCAGTGAACTATTGCACAGGAGATTTTCTCACCTACACTACAAAGCTCTTATGGTTGTGAGAAAAATGGTGACAGGTCTTCCAGAAATCCAAACAGAACCAGATGGTGTGTGCAAAGGATGTGCAAAAAGCAAGAACATGAAGTGATCCTTTTCCAATAGCGATAGCAAATCCAAAGGAGTTTTGGACATCGTGCATTCAGACATATGTGGATCGATGTCAACATCTTCACTAAGTGGGTATTTATATTATGTATCTTTCATTGATGTTTTTTTTTTTTTTTTTACAGAAACCTTTAGTGGATTTTCTATTCGTTGTGGACTAGCCACGAATACGTTCCACACTGGCAGGGCATCCATGAGCAGCTGCCTACAGTCAGCATAAATCCACTACTAGAATTTCTAGATTTAACAACACCCCCGAAAATGATTCAGATACCTGAAACCAGACTTATTTTAAAGCCCTGGATTCTATACAAAATGCCAGGATGCTTGAAAGGGTAGAGATCATTACAGA
>JZKD02S1178184.1:0-12678 GCA_000966675.3 Picea glauca | reverse complement strand
TTTTATTATGTCGTAGTGGGTGTGTTACAATTGTTATGTATGATAGATGGATATATGAATGCTTATTTCTTTATTTATGTTGAATGTGATAGAACTAAATTATGATTCTAAGTGTGATTTGTATTTTTTCATTGTTACTGCATCGATCTGTCCTTAGGGTTTGTTCTGCGATGTGAATAAAGTTGATAAACTAATGTATGTTGTTCGTAAGTACTCTGTGAAGTAATTGTAATCACAGATCAGTGTCCCATCTTGGTTACAGACACCTAAGTCCTGTAACCCCCCTGCCTCTACCTCGAGTGAGACTTCTCCTTCTTCGCATGTGTTGCTGAAAGGGTTGGTTGTTAGGGTTTTTTTGGTGTGTTTTTGAAGCATTGAATCCTAGGTCTCCCCCTATGCCAACAAATGGTTTGGTTTTTGAGACCTAAAACTATGATTTCTGGGAAATGAAGTAAATAAAAGAGAAGTTATGTGCGTATATCTACTGTTGTAGTGCTCAATATTGTACTTGACTTGCGAAGCTCTGTGCTAAGAAAGAAACCCGATCTGAAGAAAAGAGGTAAGATCTTGAAAGAGGTAAAGCTTTGTGCTTTGATAGAGTAAGATAAGTGTACTTTTTTTTTTCGGAAGCATGAATTTAAGTATGTCTAATAGATTTTTTCCTAGTTTGAAAGATAGGGTGCAGTTGGAAGAAAGATTTGATCTAAATAAATTTGATAGAAATAAAGAAAGATATGTTATTCCTATGCATAGAAAGAATTTTTGGACTAATAATTGGATGCAGGAACCTAGAAATAATTTTTGTATATTGTAGGTCTAGCACTATGATCCTAGTGCGCAGTACATGAGAGGTTGGGGAATGTTTAAAAGAAAGAGAGGATTGACACTATGTTATAACTGCAGAATATCGGGACATCTTTCTAAGGAATTCCATGGTACAGGTCCTACTTGTCGTATTTGTAAAGTTGTTGGTCATGAGGTTTAAGATTCTCCAAGAATGATTGCTAAAGTTGAACAAATGAACATGAGACAAGAGAACTATGAAGGAAGTCAAGAGAATATGAGACTTCAACATAGACTGTGCCTTGGATGAAGAGACACAAGTGAATATTATGACAGAAGGCACTTGGGAAATTTTGGGGAAGCCTATTGTGGTACCTTCATTGGGAAGGATAGGCTTGTTCAAAGGAAACATGATAACCTATGTGGAAGAGTTACTAATGTACCGATTATTATTCATGGAACATTGACTGAAAAGGAATTTGAAGTTATTAAGTTTGTTGAGAACAATGTCCCTTTCCCTCTTTTTCTAGGTAAGACTTGGAATGATAAAGATCAGATCATAAGGAAAGCAGAGGAAGTAGCTAAAGAAAAGAAAAAGCAAGAACTAAGGGATTTCATATATAAAAAAATAGATCGACTGATAGAAGAACGAGAGTTTGAGTCGAAGCAATAGAAGACAAGATAATTAGTTGTCAAAGTTGAAAGAATGCAAGAAGGTTTGAAGGACCTATCCATGCAAGAAGAAAGTATATCCACCTAGGAAGTGGTAAGGGAAGGCAAATTAACTTTGAACCCTTTGAGAGAACATCAACAATGCAAAGTTACTATGCTAGAAGAAGATAAGAATAAGAATGGAAAGAGAAATCCAGAAACAATTAGAGAGATTCAGATCACAGGAAATAAGGAATGTAAGCTCAGTAAAAAGAAATACAAGTTGGAAAAGATACATGGATTTATAGAGAAGACTTTGTAGGAGTCAGGTTTGTAGGATTTGAACCTCGCTGGAACAATAGAACCACACAGAATAGGAATTCTCCCTGGTGAAGCTATATGACCATCGGAGGTGCCCCAACCATTAGACTGACACTTTGGAATAGATAGGAAATGCATTTATGGGAGGATAGACCGTCATTGGATGTTGAGGCCATGCCATAATGGACAGATTCACATTGATGGAATTTTTCCTACCCGTTGGAAGAATCTGTTACGACACTCGCTTATTTAACCCGTTGGTCATTGCGTCGAGACCAATTTTCACCATGTGTGATTAACTGAGCTATCAGATATTTGATTGTGTGTCAAACTATGATTGCAGAACCTAGACCTCACCATCTATTGCTTACTCCATCTGTCCATTCGTCTACCTTGACCTATCCGTTTAAAAGAGAGAATGTCGGGCGAAAAGACTAAGTTAGAGAAGTCCATCGAAGAGGTTCTTAAGAATTTTATGGTGGATATAGATATGTATGAAGGTGTTTAGGCATCACTGACTAAGGGAATCCATGCTTCCCCTTCAACTAGACAATGTTCAGGACATACTAACCCCGCGACTGAGAATCGAAGTAAGAATCACGACGATTTGGCTAATGTGAAGCAGATCCCGTCGATCTTACCTGATTATATCTCACCTTTGGATGGTGTGGTTAACCGAAAAAACATCCCATGGGACTTTGAGTACACATTGACCACCGCGTACATTCTGAACGGAATACACATAGTGGGAATTCATTTGGGACAGATCCCACTACTGAAGAAAAATGGTTTCAACCTTGGAGATAGAAAGAACTATGCCATGCTCGTGCCCCATAGATATTTGACGAAGACCATTGGGAAGAATCCTTGCATCGTCTCCCAGTCATGGATAAAGGAGATAGCGTAGTCCATGATACTTAATGTGATGAATATTGCTCATTTTGGTCGACATCAGAAGGTTAACGCTTCTTGCACTAAAATCCTCTTTTCATGCTATCATGGTGGATACTTGTGGCTCGACATGAGGATTACTATGGATTCAATATTGATCCACTTAATTATAGGATTGATCATGCAAGGAACTGACCCTCAGTAGTTCTAGCCAGGGAAGACCTTAGATTTCTTCCTGGCACAATGCATCAAGGAGGAATATGACAAAGTTGAGAAGGGAAAGAGAGGCTACAAGGTAGCCTCTATCCAGGATGGCACAGTGCACCTCACTTTCCAACTCATAGCTGGCAAGATTGTATGAAAGAATCGCCCCACACAGGTCACCGGGTTCGTTGTGGACTTCGCAGGAAAATGAGTGGAGGGGATGTAGATGAATTAGGTGAGCTACTTCATCAATGAGCTTGAGAAATACTGCCACGAAGTGTAGGATCGGGGATATGAGTTCCACTTCAACTAGATACTTGTGTTGATTTCATTTGTTGCATGGAAAATCCCTAAGGGAGAAGCTTTTCCAAAAATTGAACCATTGGAGCCATTGGCAGCTATATTTTCTACATTATGGTACAAAAATGACATGTTGAAGCAATGGAATTCGAACGGATTGTTCCATACCTACTATCAACAATTGAAGGTTTCCATAGAGTCATTTTCGCACATGCCACCACACACCTTGCACCAATATAGACCAATAGCCAAGTTTCGCACAGATCTGGATTTTATTTATATTAGTGTGCATAGGGATGAGTGCAAGGAAGAGTTATAGTTTTACTATAAGATGACCTATGAAGACATGGAGAATATCACCAAGGAATGGCCATAGGAGTTCCTTCTACTGGTTTCATATGTAGAACTCTTCGATGCTAATATCATAGGAAGCCCCTTGGTCACTCAGGTCAAGCATGTTAGACAGACTAGTGTGAAGAAGAAAAATAAAAAGGAGGAAGTCCAAGATGTATAGAATGATGAGGAAGACAATGCCTCTGAAGAAAATGGATATTGCTCACTTGTAGGAGGAGGAGATGAAGTAAATTAAGAAGGAGGAGGGGATGAAGGAGAAAATCAAGGAGAAGGAGAAGCTACACCACCAAAGGATCCCCCTACCGAGACAAAAACACAAAAGAAGAGGAAGGTTTCTCCGTAGAAACCCTCGGCAAGAAAGAAGACCCGTGCCAGTAAGCCCCAGCTAGAGGGTATGCTCACAGAGGATGATATCGGTCTATTCCACAAAGAAATGGAGGATGCATCCGAAGATCACTTGCAGAGATATGGACCAAAGAAGGAAGCGTTGTATGTAAGCGTTTGTTGGGACTCAGAAATGTTGTATTTCCATCAACCTTTCCCTTCATCATTCTTCACATTTCATCGCCCCATTAACCTTTCATGATACCATTTTCATAATTAAATATGGGTTTAACCTTATTATTTTCCAAATCATTTATTTTAGTATTAAAAGGGAATTTGTGATTAAATATTAGAAAATTGACATGTTTCATATATATCTCAAAAAATGTGTGAGCTTTGTAATGTGTGAAGGATTAATTCAAAAAGACTTCTTGAATACTTCCTCCACCATTTCAAGATTTGAGGAGATAATTCAATCCTAATCCAAGGAGAATATCATGGAGATTTGGTTGTCATATCTTATCCAAGATATAAGAGAGATATTTGTGATGATTTGAAGGGATTATATTTTGTAATAATGGAAAATTGGTTAAGAGAAAAGTGGATCTGTAATTATGAGATGTTTATATTATTTTCAAACCTCTCATGTATAAAAAAGAGTTCCCTCTCTTCATGAGAGGGGGAGAAGTATTATTATGTAGATTAATAAGAGAATTGTTATAATGTAGATTGAAGAGAATTGTTATTATGTAGATTTGATTAACAAAGAGACTCTTTTGTAAACCTACTTGTTGGAGATTAATGCAAGTTTGGATTCAGTGATTTTGTCTCTCGTAGAAGTTAGCATATGGTGATCTAAAATCTTCCATGTTGGTATCAGCAAGGGCCACCAATCCATCTTGGTAAGCTTATTGTAAATTGTTAGTGTAGATTTTCATTTCATGTATTTGTTATTTTGATTTCACTATTCGAATTTGTTGCAAAGTGTGGTAATGAAGGAACAGTTGGATCTCCATATTTCACCATACATGAGCTTTAATGGAGCATTCCACTTGTTACTTTAGTTGCTCCAGGAGATAGAATMAAATTTCATCTTTTCTTTTCGTGATCCATCAATGAACAGGTCCATCACTTGAGCAAGAGATTTTGCTTGTTTATGAGTTTTGCTTTCCAACTTTTGAATTGTGTGAAGATTGTTATTTTTAAAAGTGTGTTGGTTTCTAAATGGTTTTCTTATCTAAGCTATACTAAACAAACATAGGCACCTATATGTTATCATCACATATAGTGTTGTACAACTGAGAGGGGGGGTGAATCAGTTGTTACCATGCTTAAACAATTATGCTTATTTTAAACTCTTTACAATGTACTCAATGACAATCACAATAATGCAGGGAAATAAGTAATAGCACATTCAGCATCAATCACACATATGAGATACACAGAGAAATATATTTCTTGAGGAAAACCATAGAGGGTAAAAACCTCTTCTTCTTTATATGATAAGTAATATTTACACTCTTTACATTATCATACATATGAGCACCGACTCATAATGAGGTTGCAACCTCTATTTTGCAAGCTGCTACTTGCTGAGAGCACCAACTCTTTAGTTTCTCTAGCACCAACTAGAAGGAAGCACCAACTCCATGTTTTCTCTAGCCCCAACTAGAGGGAAGCACCAACTCCTCGGTGTTCCAGCACCAACTAGATGGAAGCACCAACTTCCAATCATACATGCACCAACCTGTAAAACAAAGAAAAATAGTTCTCCCTTGCACCACCCTGCCACCCTGGTTTCTTTGGCTCTAACCAGATGGAAGCTACAAATCCTATTGTTCAAGAACCCACTTGAACCTCTGAGGACAACATCCCTCCCTATCACCTCCCTACCACCCTGAAATATAAATATTTTCTATTATGATTTATTACAGTGATATAAATTTCTTCAATGGCTTACTGGTCTCATCATTGTTCTGCTACACTGCGCTACTCTATCTGCATCAGTGTCTTTTTCACACTCGTGCTTTCTATTATTTTTCTTTTTATGCTCTTTGTGACATGTCTCTTCAATGCACCATTCCCCTTCTGTGCATTTCTGCTACTAAGCTCTCCTCCTTCTTCACACCTCAATCCCTCATAAAAACAACAACACTCATCTCCTCTTTGTTATGCATACTTATAGTCTCTGTCCTCCTTGTGCATGCTATCTTTCCATGCTTCTGCATGCTCCCTCCATCTTGAGTGCTCTTCCTAATCATCATCACAACTCTTCATCTTCTCTCACTGTTTTACTCGTGCATCCATCATCACTAGGTGTTATGTGGAGATTCCTCATCTTCTCTGGCAGTTGAGACTCTTCGTCTTCTCTGTCATAGACGAGCTCATCCTATGACAGAAACCATCATTTGTTTCTAGCAGTTACACTATGAAGTGCAACAGTAGCCCTCTAATTTGAATCAATTTCATCTGCACCGTTGGATGACTTTCATTAGTCTTGCATTCATTTCAACATTTCTCTCTTCGGTATTTTGGGATCATCATGGTGGAGGATTTTAGTACTCTCCATTTCCCAACCCCTGAAACTTTGAAAAAGATCTTGTCTTCACTAACTCCTTCCCCCATCTTTCACTGATGTGACCAAAGGTTGTGACCTCTAGCTGAGCCTAACCGTGTTTCGCATTTTGGATTTTCAGCAATTCGACATTCGTGTGATCAAGTGTCTTGACACTCCATGTCGCGATCCCCGAAATGGAGCTTGGTTTCTCTAGCTCTTTCCTCTATCTCTCGCCGATGTGACCAATGGATGTGACCATATCCTTATTCAAAAGCTGCATTTCACAATTTCGTGTTTTGGCACTTCGACATTCCTGTGGTGATGTGTTCTTGATGATCTGTGTCCCGGTATCTGAAGCTCCAAAATGGAGCTTGGTTGCACTAGCTCCGATCATTTCGGCAATTCACATTTTGGCCTTTCGCGATTCTTGAGATGAAGAGTCCCATCACTTGAATCTTCCAAATCCCGGTATCTGAAACTCTGAAATAGAGTCGGATCAAAGGTCCACACCCTTGATGATTCGATGGTTATTCTCTACCCCGGGACTTCATGCTTTGGGACTTTGGGGGAGTGATAGTGATAAAAATCCTAAAGTAAAAACTCTCGGAGTGAGGTCAGTCTTATGTCACTCGACGACATGTCATGACCCGAGTGGTTGCCACGTGTCACTTAGAAATGTGAATTCTAGTGACCTGAAATGCCAAATCAACTTGACACTTGTCAGTGTCCGATCATGCCATGTGTCATGGTCTTCCACCTGTCCTTTCTGACGTGGTATGCCACATTCACTTGCTGGAACTGTTGGCCCAGATCACTTCACAATTTTGCATATCGCGATTTCAGGTTTCACGACTTTGGGACTCCTTATGACGAGAGTCTTTGTCATTTCCATCTCCCAGTATCTGAAATCCCGGTATCCAGTACTCCAAGTGATGCACATGTTTTGGGTTTTCGCATTTTGGCACTTCGGGACTCCTGATGATGTGAGTCTCTGATATCTCCATCTCCTGGTAACCGAAATCTCGATATCCAACACTCCAAGCGATGCGCCTGTTTCAGGTTTTCACATTTTGGCACTTTCGGATTCCTGATGATGTGAGTCTCTAACATCTCCATCTCCCAGTAACCAAAATCCTAGTATCCAACACTCTGAGTAATGTGCCTTTTTTGGGGGGCTTAGGGATTTCGCATTTCGGCACTACGGGACTCCTAATGATGAGAGTCTGTGACATCCCTATCTCCCAGTATCCAAAACTCTGGTAGCTGAAACTTCGAGCGATGCGCCTATTTCATGATTTCGGGGTTTCACATTTCGCGACTTCGAGACTCCTAAGTTGGAGAGTCTCGACTCTTGACTTCTCCATCTACCAGTAACCAAAAATCCAAAATGGAGTCCTTGTTGAGGTGATTTTTCAGGGTTTTTCATTTCGCCTTGCTCTTTAAAGAGTGTGTAATTTCTCTTGGATCCAACGCTAATTGGACCTCGAACTCATATCTAACGTTCATCAGGAAATCTTCAATGAGATCCATTACTGCATACTCTGATCTTGTTGAGCTTTCTCTACAGCGTCTTCCCAAAAGACTTCTGGTGCCCACCTGGCACATCCTTCCTATACTCAATCCATCATCGTTGTTGTACTTTCCATCAATGACAAGCATACTCTGACTGTAAAACATGCCAACATATAGTGCATCAACTCTACTAATTACGAATCTCGGTTGATAATTTATGTTTGGTAATATATTTTGGCGTCGTTGTTGGGGAGTTGTAAATGGTAATATGTATCATTTTGAATTAGATTGGTTTTGGATTGGTTTTATGGATGACCTAAGGACAGAAAGAAGATGGTAAGACGAGAGGTAAGAACCTACGCATCCACTTTAGTGGGGTTTCTCCAAAGTTAGGTTGTCCTCTCCCTTTTATGTAGTTGTGTGTTTCTCCTTATTTTATGAAAAAGTGTGTTTTTATTTATGTAAATTTAATTTTTATTTATGATGAGCTTGTTAGCACCTAAACATGTAAGGGGGTATTTTTCCTAATAGGNTTGTTAGTGTAGATTTTCATTTCATGTATTTGTTATTTTGATTTCACTATTCGAATTTGTTGCAAAGTGTGGTAATGAAGGAACAGTTGGATCTCCATATTTCACCATACATGAGCTTTAATGGAGCATTCCACTTGTTACTTTAGTTGCTCCAGGAGATAGAATCAAATTTCATCTTTTCTTTTCGTGATCCATCAATGAACAGGTCCATCACTTGAGCAAGAGATTTTGCTTGTTTATGAGTTTTGCTTTCCAACTTTTGAATTGTGTGAAGATTGTTATTTTTAAAAGTGTGTTGGTTTCTAAATGGTTTTCTTATCTAAGCTATACTAAACAAACATAGGCACCTATATGTTATCATCACATATAGTGTTGTACAACTGAGAGGGGGGGTGAATCAGTTGTTACCATGCTTAAACAATTATGCTTATTTTAAACTCTTTACAATGTACTCAATCACAATCACAATAATGCAGGGAAATAAGTAATAGCACATTCAGCATCAATCACACATATGAGATACACAGAGAAAGATATTTCTTGAGGAAACCCATAGAGGGTAAAAACCTCTTCTTCTTTATATGATAAGTAATATTTACACTCTTTACATTATCATACATATGAGCATTGACTCATAATAAGGTTGCAACCTCTATTTTGCAAGCTGCTACTTGCTGAGAGCACCAACTCTTTAGTTTCTCTAGCACCAACTAGAAGGAAGCACCAACTCCATGTTTTCTCTAGCACCAACTAGAGGGAAGCACCAACTCCTCGGTGTTCCAGCACCAACTGGATGGAAGCACCAACTTCCAATCATACAGGCACCAACCTGTAAAACAAAGAAAAATAGTTCTCCCTTGCACCACCCTGCCACCCTAGTTTCTTTGGCTCTAACCAGATGGAAGCTACAAATCCTTTTGTTCTAGCACCCACTTGAACCTCTGAGGACAACATCCCTCCCTAGCACCTCCCTACCACCCTAAAATATAAATATTTTCTATTATGACTTATTACAGTGATATAAAGTTCTTCAATGGCTTACTGGTCTCATCATTGTTCTGCTACACTGCGCTACTCTATCTGCATCAGTGTCTTTTTCACACTCGTGCTTTCTATTATTTTTCTTTTTATGCTCTTTGTGACATGTCTCTTCAATGCACCATTCCCCTTCTGTGCATTTCTGCTACTAAGCTCTCCTCCTTCTTCACACCTCAATCCCTCATAAAAACAACAACACTCATCTCCTCTTTGTTATGCATACTTATAGTCTCTGTCCTCCTTGTGCATGCTATCTTTCCATGCTTCTGCATGCTCCCTCCATCTTGAGTGCTCTGCCTAATCATCATCACAACTCTTCATCTTCTCTCACAGTTTTACTCGTGCATCCATCATCACTGGGTGTTATGTGGAGATTCCTCATCTTCTCTGGCAGTTGAGACTCTTCGTCTTCTTTGTCATAGATGAGCTCATCCTATGACAGAAACCATCATTTGTTTCTAGCAGTTACACTATGAAGTGCAACAGTAGCCCTCTGATTTGAATCAATTTCATCTGCACCGTTGGATGACTTTCATTAGTCTTGCATTCATTTCGACATTTCTCTCTTCGGTATTTTGGGATCACCATGGTGGAGGATTTTAGTACTCTCCATTTCCCAACCCCTGAAACTTTGAAAAAGATCTTGTCTTCACTAACTCCTTCCCCCATATTTCGCTGATGTGACCAAAGGTTGTGACCTCTAGCTGAGCCTAACCGTGTTTCACATTTTGGATTTTCAGCAATTCGAAATTCGTGTGATCAAGTGTCTTAACACTCCATGTCGCGATCCCCAAAATGGAGCTTGGTTTCTCTAGCTCTTTCCTCTATCTCTCGCCGATGTGACCAATGGATGTGACCATAGCCTTATTCAAAAGCTGCATTTCACAATTTTGTGTTTTGGCACTTCGACATTCCTGTGGTGATGTGTTCTTGATGATCTGTGTCCCGGTATCTGAAGCTCCAAAATGGAGCTTGGTTGCACTAGCTCCGATCATTTCGACAATTCACATTTTGGCCTTTCGCGATTCTTGAGATGAAGAGTCCCATCACTTGAATCTTCCAAATCCCGGTATCTGAAACTCTGAAATGGAGTCGGATCAAAGGTCCACACCCTTGATGATTCGATGGTTATTCTCTGCCCCGGGACTTCATGCTTTGGGACTTTGGGGGAGTGATAGTGATAAAAATCCTGAAGTAAAAACTCTCAGAGTGAGGTCAGTCTTATGTCACTCGACGACATGTCGTGACCCGAGTGGTTGCCACGTGTCACTTAGAAATGTGAATTCTAGTGACCTGAAATGCCAAATCAACTTGACACTTGTCAGTGTCCGATCATGCCATGTGTCATGGTCTTCCACCTGTCCTTTCTGACGTGGTATGCCACATTCACTTGCTGGAACTGTTGGCCCAGATCACTTCACAATTTTGCATATCGCGATTTCAGGTTTCACGACTTTGGGACTCCTTATGACGAGAGTCTTTGTCATTTCCATCTCCCAGTATCTGAAATCCCGGTATCCAGTACTCCAAGTGATGCACATGTTTTGGGTTTTCGCATTTTGGCACTTCGGGACTCCTGATGATGTGAGTCTCTGATATCTCCATCTCCTGGTAACCGAAATCTCGATATCCAACACTCCAAGCGATGCGCCTGTTTCAGGTTTTCACATTTTGGCACTTTCGGATTCCTGATGATGTGAGTCTCTAACATCTCCATCTCCCAGTAACCAAAATCCTAGTATCCAACACTCTGAGTAATGTGCCTTTTTTGGGGGGCTTAGGGATTTCGCATTTCGGCACTACGGGACTCCTAATGATGAGAGTCTGTGACATCCCTATCTCCCAGTATCCAAAACTCTGGTAGCTGAAACTTCGAGCGATGCGCCTATTTCATGATTTCGGGGTTTCACATTTCGCGACTTCGAGACTCCTAAGTTGGAGAGTCTCGACTCTTGACTTCTCCATCTACCAGTAACCAAAAATCCAAAATGGAGTCCTTGTTGAGGTGATTTTTCAGGGTTTTTCATTTCGCCTTGCTCTTTAAAGAGTGTGTAATTTCTCTTGGATCCAACGCTAATTGGACCTCGAACTCATATCTAACGTTCATCAGGAAATCTTCAATGAGATCCATTACTGCATACTCTGATCTTGTTGAGCTTTCTCTACAGCGTCTTCCCAAAAGACTTCTGGTGCCCACCTGGCACATCCTTCCTATACTCAATCCATCATCGTTGTTGTACTTTCCATCAATGACAAGCATACTCTGACTGTAAAACATGCCAACATATAGTGCATCAACTCTACTAATTACGAATCTCGGTTGATAATTTATGTTTGGTAATATATTTTGGCGTCGTTGTTGGGGAGTTGTAAATGGTAATATGTATCATTTTGAATTAGATTGGTTTTGGATTGGTTTTATGGATGACCTAAGGACAGAAAGAAGATGGTAAGACGAGAGGTAAGAACCTACGCATCCACTTTAGTGGGGTTTCTCCAAAGTTAGGTTGTCCTCTCCCTTTTATGTAGTTGTGTGTTTCTCCTTATTTTATGAAAAAGTGTGTTTTTATTTATGTAAATTTAATTTTTATTTATGATGAGCTTGTTAGCACCTAAACATGTAAGGGGGTATTTTTCCTAATAGGTGACCCCCTTTGGCGAAAAGATGGCAAGAAGTGGAGTAAAAACCCACTTACCCTAAGTTTGGGGTGCAATGCATGTTTCGTTAAGTAGCGGACAAAACTGGGTAGCCAGGATCTGTGTGCCCAGATCTACGGGCAAGGTTGGATTCCAGAGGCCCCTCGCCTTTCTACCTTTAAGGCGGAGGGGGGGGTCCGGAATCGAGCGTGAAAGTTTGAGCGGCTAAGATCAAGGTTCCTAGATCTGTGGTTGAGGATGGATTTCAGACCCCCCCGCTATTCTACGTTTAATGAGGGGGGGGGGTCTAGATTTGGCGACTTAAAGTGGGTCCCCCTATCATCCCCTCACGATTGATTCCACCTTTCATTTTCCACCACCTATCTTCCACTCCATATCTTACCTCCATTTAGCACCATCCTGGACCACCTTGTTCTCATTTCAACATCTTGCCTTCCGACACCTATCCCTCTCTTTTCCACATCTCTCCCTCATAAGCAGGATGTCCTCCCTCGACCAATCATGTCTCGTCACCTCCTCATTCGTTGATTCCCCACATCCCTACCTAGTCAC
>JZKD02S1178173.1:0-12678 GCA_000966675.3 Picea glauca | reverse complement strand
AACCTTTCAACAGAAGTGTCTATTGGCACAACAAGGTCGACCTCACTAGCTCACAATATAATTAATATTAACCAGATTAATTATCTTTTACATTAATTATTAATTATTAAGGTGGGGCCAACCTATACCCTTTACATTACAATTAGGGTTACAGGCAGGTCCGACTCTTTAACAATATAGCAAGGGATCTTATACACCCACTAGTGCTCATCCACTAGGGGCACATCCATAGGGATGCCCATATCTTTGGCTCACTGCACTACACAAAAGAACCACTTCTTCACTAGTGCTCAGCCACTAGGATCACATTCACCTATGCTCGTCCACAAGCACGTCCACTCAACAGATCTTCTTTCCCACTGCATTACATAGGAGAGTCATCTGTAGTTTCTCATCAACTCTCTGCTCAGAGGATGTTAATACATCATCTTCATTTATGTTCTCATGACGATGCACCCAGCACTTTGGGATTACACACGTTCACCTTGTGCTCATCCACAGGCACGTCCAACTCTGCAGATCTCCTTTCTCACGACATTACACAGGAGAATCATATGGAGTTCTTCTCAACTCTCTATAAGGAAGAGGCCATCTCTACGTTCCAGCTCTGTCTCAGATAGGAACCACACACCCCTCTCAGGGGCTCTCTCTCAGGTTTGTGTCCTAGAGAATGTCTCACATAGCTGCAATCATCAACATCCACGACTTTCCTAAAGCCACCCGTGGCCTGCTATACCCTCGTGGCTTCTCCTAAAACCCTCGCGACCTGTCCACAAAACCTCACGGCCCTTCCTCTATTCCACGAACCTGTAGCAAGGGGAATCGGCCCTAAAAGGATCCCTGCAACCTCTCTTTTGTTAAAATTTTGGTATGCTCGTTTAACCATAGACAATGTCACATCATTGTCACCCAACCACAAGCATTTACACATGCCACCCTCGAGCACAGTAACCTTTTCTTAGATAGATTCTGGCAAGTCCACTAGAACCAACAAATAACCCCTAACCAGAAATACCAATACTGATGCGGCAACAGCACAATATCATGAGAGCGTACCTCTACCAATAGAAGCGTACCTTTACCAAGAGAAGTGCACAAGAGAGCTACCAGAAAGACTAAGACTACACCACGACAATTGCTGCACCACCCTCTCCAAACTTGTGCCTCCTTCTGCTGCAACTGTTGCTCCTTAAACTTGTGCCCTGGCTGAGTGAGTGAGTGTATGTGTCCAAATGAGGAGTGCCTAGCCTCTATTTATACTAGTCTTCCAAGGTGTCTTTTCTTGTGGGGTCGACCTCACTTTTTGGAGCCTTCTATTACTTTACTATTAATCTTCTTGGGCCAACTTCTCTTCTAGGGTATTTCCACATATGTTTAATGGTTCTCTTGCTTCCGAAATATTCTATTCTAAGCACAAAGGTTATACTCAAGGTTAATACCTCCCGCAGCTACCAAAACATCAACACTCCCTCTTAGATAGGGAGGTATTAACTATGATGTTCTTCAAGTAATGGTCTCAATCACATCCATCCATCTCACATGGCATGGGCAAGACTCACATGGTCTTGCAAACCAGTCTACAGGTAGCATCACCATAGCCACACAGGCTATCTCATGATCAAACAAATCATGTCACAAGTATCACCATCATAGCCAAACAAGCTCTGTCATAGTCACACACAAACTATCTTATGAATCGATAAATCACAGTTACCATCATAGCCATTCACTAGCTCTGTCATAGTCACACATAGAATATTTGATGGTCATGTCACAGTCATGCATCTGGGGCCTTATCAACACATGTAGCATCTCTCTAGTGGGCACAGCCTCGTCGTCCTCTCGGACCTTATGGTTCTCGGCATCCTTTCGGACCTTATGTCATTACAGGACTTCATCTAGCTCACTCAAAGCTAGGCAACTAGCCAGTTCACACAAAAATGCGCTACTACCCAATCCACACAGAGTCTGGGCAATTTATCAATTTGAGCTAGTTCACACGCAGAATTGTGCTACTACCCAATCCTTACGGAGTCTGGGAAACTATTCAGTTCACACACAGAACTGCACTACTACCCAATCCTTACGGAGTCTGGGCAACTATTCAGTTTGAGCCAGTTCACACACAAAATTGTGCTACTACCCAATCCATATGGAGTCCGGGCAACTGATGTGTCTGCAAATGACTACCCGTCGTTGCCACACTCTATAAGTTGTTGCCCCAAGAATCGCATATGTGACTCATCTCTCCCTCTTACGAGGGAGGTCCTTCTAGACCATGCCAAGCTTGTCCCTGAAGTACTCAAACTTCACCTTTGACAGAGGCTTGGTCACCACATCTACTATTTGCTCGTCTGTGCCAATATGTTGGAGCTTCACGGGTCCCTTTTGCACCATATCTTGTATATAATGGTACTTGATCTCGACGTGCTTGGACTTGTCATGAAACACAGGATTCTCAGACAACTTTATACAACTCTGGTTGTCACAAAAAATACAAGTCATCTCCAACTCGAGATCAAACAGTCCTGCAAGCAACTTCCGAAGCCACACAACTTCGCTACTAGCTGAACATGTTGCTATATATTCTGCCTCGGCTGTACTGAGTGCCACACTAGTTTACTTCTTGCTGAGCCACGAAATCATAGTTGACCCCAAACTGAAGCAACATCCTGATGTACTCTTCCGATTTGTGACACTACCGGCCCAATCTGAATCAGCATAGCCTTGCAGTCTTATCTTACGATCTGAATAATATCGGAGTCCAAAGTCTATCGTACCCTTCAGGTACCTTAATACGTGCTTTGCCGCAATCAAGTGAACACGTCTTGGTTCAACCATATACTGACTGAAAGTGTTCACCACAAAGCATATATCTAGCCTAGTATTCGCCAAATACATCAACGAACCAATCATTTGCCTGTACATGGCGACATCCACTGTCTCTAAAGAAGTATCACTCAATAACTTCAGGTTCGTCGCCATCAATGTGGGCATGGATTTACAATCCATCATTTCGAATCTCTTTAAGATTTCTACCACATATTTTCCTTGGCTAAGGAAAATCTCGTCCAGTTTCTACTACACCTATAGACCCAAGAAATAATGATTCATACCTAGCTCTTTCATCTCGAACTCCAATGCAAGCTTACTCTTGCACTCAGCGATGAGCTTCTCGTTCCCTATTAGAAACAAGTCATCCATATATAACAACAATATCACTGGTCCACTATCCTCAACATTGTAGTAAAGGTTGGGATCTGCTTTACTCTTGGTAAAACACAATCTCATCATAAAGTTGTCAATTTTACCATACCATGCCATGGGTCCTTATTTCAATCCATACAAGGCTTTCTTCAATCTACACACATGTGTCTTCCTGTCATGTGTCTCGAATCCTTGTGACTGCTCCACGTACACTTCCTCTTCTACTACACCATTCAGAAAAGTTGTCTTCACGTCCATCTGGTGTACCTTCCATTTCATTACTGCAGCTATCGCAAGTATAGCTCTAATCGAGTGTATCTCGCCACAGGAGCAAATGTCTCTTCATAATCTATTCCTTCTTTCTGGGAGAACCCACGAATCTTGCCTTGTACTTCTCGATACTGCCATCTGTTGAATGTTTCGTCTTGTAGATCCATTTGGAACTCACAACTGATTTCTCTTTCGGTCTCAAAACCATATCCCAAACATCATTCTTAATGATGGACTGGTATTCTTCAATCATGGCATCCTTCCATACTTTCTTCTCTAAAGCCTCTTCATAACAGGTAGGCTCAACATCAATGATATCACATAACAATGCCACATAACTGGAATATGGTTGAGGTTTCTTGCTTTATCTGAAAGATCCATCTAGAGCTCCATACTTCTTGGCATCCTGAATAATCTCACGAGCCCAAGCTGGTCTTCTTTTCTTTGTACTTGTTTCTGCAGGTCTTTGTGGTTCTGCCATGTCATGGTCTTCTAGACCATGTTCTTCTGGCACAACATCATCACCTGCATTTGTATCTACAACTCTAGGAGCTTCATGCTCCTCATCATGGATCCCTTAAGTATGATGTTGCCTCGATCTACTGAAGGTTGCATCCTCATCGAAGGAAACATCTCTGCTAATCTCGATCTGTCTGTAACCAGGGATGTAGACTCTATATGCCTTCGATGTCTCACTATATCCAACAAATATACCTTTCTTGCCTGAAGGATCCAACTTTGATCTCTTATCTTTGGGAACATGCACATACACTGGACAGCCAAATATGCTCAGGTGGTTGACCTCTATCTTTTCTCCTGAAAACATTTCTTTTGGTGTTTTGTTCCCAAGTACAAAGTGAGGACTTCTATTTTGCACATATACAGCGGTTCGCGTTGCTTCTTCCCATAGATGCATAGGTAAGTCTTGATCATGAATCATAGCCTTTACTGCTTCTATTATCGTTCGGTTCTTTCTTTCTACTACCCCATTCTGCTAAGGATTGTAGGGAGTAGTGAGCTCCCTCTTAATCCCAATTTCTCTGCAGAATGCTTTGAAGTCATCTGATGTGAACTCTCCTCCATTATCCACTAAGTGAAGTGGCTATCATTGGTCCACACACGTCTGAATGCACGATATCCAAAACTCCTTTGGCTTTGTTGTCACTGCTTTGGAACATGCTCTTCATGATGGTTAGTCTGCTCCATGTCTCAAACTAGAGGCTATCTAATATGTTTCCTTCTGCAACTGTCACTGTAGCTCCCTCTCAGAGTTGTCATTGGTGACCTCCTTTCGTGATAACCTTCCTGGAACACATACATCTCTATGGTAACCTCCGTGGAATTTGTAAGATAACCTCCTCGAGGCAAGAGCAACAAGAGCAAAAGTATTTCCAATATAATAGCATTTTCATAAAAACATATCTATCGTAACAAGAATAAAAAGACAATTTCATGGTAATCATCATAGCATTACCAAGGCAACCTGCCTGGAAGCAAAACAAGAAATATCTCCTAGAGGAGATGTTAGTTCATCTTGTAAACAAGTACAATAAGCATTTATATCAATAGCACTCACATACTACCAAGTATTCATTGTACCTAGCAATGCTAGAACCTTTCAAAGATTGTTGTCACAACTATAGTGTATACTTGTAATGTAGCAATTATCAAACTTGATATGTGCAAATTGGAAACTAATCAATTTAATCAATCAAACCTGGAACCTGGAGTCTTATCTCCAAGAATGAGTGTTGTTGCTTTTCTTCTGAGTTTCCTTCACTCAAGATGACAAGTATTCTCTCCAACTTGTCCCTTGTACTAAGACAATATGCTTTCTTGACAGAAATCTGAGTTAAGGAATATAATGCAAATAAAATCTAAAATATCAGCCTTAATCAATCTAATGCTTTGACTAAAGTCAGCTTATAACTTTGCCCAGAGGTTTGACTTCAACATGTCTGACTAAAAAAATCAACCTTGATGTTTTTGCTGACTGAGGGCACCAGAAGGTGTGCTAGGCTAGGGAGCATTAGAACAACCAAGAATTAGGTCCAAAACTTCACTAAAAGTGCCCAACGAATTTGGGTTAGAGTTTGTTGTCGCTACAAAACCAGAAACCCTAGATGGAACTATCAGAAGAATGGCTAGCAAGTTGATCTAGGGCAATAATAATTTCAGCATCCTTCAATAACTTGCTCTACGAGCTACCAGAAACTTCATTGGACCAGAGGAACTGCAACTGGTACTACAATTGGCATTGCAACTGGCACTGCAACTTCTTCTTCAATGAAGTCTTCTAGATCAATGAAGCCTTGACCTAGGGTTTTATGAGGAAACCCTAATTTTTTTTTTCAATTTCAGAGTTTTGGAGATCTGATCTGGGGGAAAGATGCACCCTTCCTAGGTGAGCTTCTTGGTGGCTTTTGTAAGTGCTCAATGAGCTTGACAATAGGGGAAACTGACGATCTTTCTTCCAGTGGTTAGCCAGTTCTGAAAGAAACCAGCTTTGATGCCATGTTAAAATTTGGTATGCTCGTTTAACCATAGACAATGTCACATCATTGTCACCCAACCATAGGCACTTACACATGCCACCCCCAAGCACAGTAACCTTTTCTTAGATAGATTTTGGCAGTCCACTAGAACCAACAAATAAACCCTAACCAAAAATACCAATACTGTTGCGGCAGCAACATAATATCAAGAGAGCGTACCTCTACCAATAGAAGTGTATCTTTACCAAGAGAAGTGCACAAGAGAGCTACCATAAAGACTGAGATTACACCACAACAATTGTTGCACCACCCTCTCCAGACTTGCGCCTCCTTCTGCTGCAACTATTGCTCCTTAAACTTGCGCCCTAGCTGAGTGAGTGTATGCGTCCAAATGAGGAGCGCCTAGCCTCTATTTATACTAGTCTTCCAAGGTGTCTTTTCATGTGGGGGCGACCTCACTTTCTAGAGCCTTTTATTACTTTACTATTAATCTTCTTGGGCCGACTTCTCTTCTAGGTATTTCCACATCTATTTAATGGTTCTTGCTTCTGGAATACTCTATTCTAAGCACAATGGTTATACTACAGGTTAATACCTCCCACAGCTACCAAAAAGTCAACATCTTTGTCTATTAGCTCTGCAACAAGGGAAAGTTCGAGCCCTATAGGAACCCCACAGCCTCCTCACAATGTCACGAACATCCAACCAAACCCACGATCTCCTCAAGTCACTTCAGCCCTGCACAATAGGTAATTTGGCCTCTATGGAAGCTCATGAACTCATCTAATCCAGAACATTTACCCCAAACTGAAAACAAACCGAAGATGATGCTCCGATGATGATCCTAGATGGATCCTCCCCTTGTCTAGCTAGGGTCGATATTGCACCACCGAAACTAGACCAATAATGGAAGGGTTTTTCCAAATCCTAACGAAAACTTGGCTCTCAAGAGCACTCAGACAAGAGGTCAAATCATAATGCCAAAGTGAAGCACTACCCCTCCTTTTATTCTTCCTCCGAGCCTTCTAGATCTTTCCCCGTTTTGACCAAATCAATCCTTACCCTTATTTCCCCTTTAATATTTACTTAAACATTAAAAATTACTTTTGAATGTTTAAGTAATTAATAATTTATCTTTTTATTTAATGTCACAACATCTTCTAAGCAAATGACACTAAATAAATCCCTGTGACTCCCTTTTCTCTACTGACTATATCCTACGGGAGTCGTATAGACTATATCCTACGGGAGCTTGTTCTTGGTTATTCTGACTATGGCATGGATCTTCTCTATAAGGAAAGGTGTTGGGTTTTCTCCCCTTGTGTAGAAGGGTTTCCTGAGATAACTACTATGCTCAGCTCGGGGGTGGCACTTGAGGATGCCTATGGTTGGGTGGCAATGAAAGAGCATTGCCTATGGAAAAACGAGCAGTCCCATTATTTTGTTTTCTAATTTGTGCTTGGTTAATCTTCTTGAGATCCTAGTTATTTACTGCAGTTAGTCTAGTATTCAAAAATTCAACATGGTATCAGAGCAGTGTTCCTGAAGAAGCCATTGCACAAGCTTTTCTAGCACCTCTTCTACTAGCCACTACCCTCTTGATACAATTCTTCAACTGCACTTGTGGTTGCAATGCCCCCCCCCCTTTTTCCTGTCAAGCTAGTTTTAGCACTTTCCCTTGATCGTTGAGCCTAATTTCTTCACAGCCAAGTGTGCCCTAGTCCAGCGCATCACCTTCTACCTTCAGATTGCAAGTTGGAGCACTTTGAAGTTTTAGGGTGTGTCGTTGTTGCAGGATGGTGTTATCGTTTGTTGTTGTTGCCGGAGGTATGTACTTGTATATGTTAATTTATATCATTATCATGAGGGTGTTTGCAGGAGAAGGGACTTTTGTCCAAGCAGCAACTTAGATCCAGAGGGATCTAAGTTCCAGTGCATTCAGAGGAACAACGCACCCTCACGGTTTGATTTTTTGATATGCCTCTAGTTGTTATGGCACCATTGCGATCTTGTGTTTTTTATCTATTGGAGTTATGATCATTATACTAACCGCATAATACTAGAGATGCATTTGTTTGTCTCCCCTCTAGGAGATATTCTTGTTTTGTTGTCTGTTTCGAGCAGGTTATATTGCTAAATTCCATGGAGGTTGCCATGGAAATGTTGTTGTTGTTTTCTTGTTCCGGGCAGGTAACCTCGGAGGCATGTCACTAGTGATAGCTCTAAGAAGGAGCTATAGTGACGGTTTCAGAAGATAACTTATTAGATGACCTCTTGTTTGAGACATGAAGCAGTCTAACCGGAGTTTGTATAGATTGACATTTCAACCAGTTATAGCATAGGAGACTTGCTCATTTGCATTATAGAGCTCTTCCAATTCTAGGGAAGATGGTGATGGGGTTTTCACAACTCTGTGTTGAGCATGATGACATTTGCAGAGGTTGTGCTCTTGGCACGAACGCCAAGAAATCTTTTCCGAGCAGTGACAATAGATCCAAGGGAATATTGGAATTTTGCATTCAGATCTGTGTGGGCCTATGACAATTGTTTCCTTGAGTAGATATGATCTCATGGATGAGACAGTGGCAGTGACTGTGACAGGTTGGTTACAGTGGCAGGTTGGACACTTGAGGATATTTGGGTGTCCTGTTTACATTCACGTACCCAAGGAAAAAAGGACAATGTCAAAGCTTTCAGCCAGGAAGGGTACATTTGTTGGGTACTGTGAATCATCTAAGGCATATCAGTTCTACATCCCAGGTCAGAGACAGATTGAGGTGGGCAGGGATGTTTCCTTTGAGGAGGTACCCTTTAGGAGATTTAGAGGATCTCACATGCAGATAGACAGTGAGACGCAGGAGGAGATGGTGTCTTCTCCCCCTCACCCTTCAATAGTTCAGAGGGAGCCAGTTGAGCCTATTGATCCAGTTGAGCCTATTGATCCAATTGATCCAGTACATCCTATTGATGTTCCTAGAGCTATTGCAATTGGCCGACAGAGGCTTGTCTAGGCTCATTAGACTCTACATGAGGCAAAGAGATATGCGCTCGTCGTGGTACTTTCAGAGAAAGTCAGAGACCTCAGCGATTTTCGAGCTATGTTGCAACCATGAGCCACATCATTGATTTTGAGCCTTCTAGTTATGAGGAGGCATCTAGTCAACCAGTATGGAGGGATGCCATGATGGAGGAGTGCCATGATGGAGGAGTATTAGTCCATCATAAAGAATGATGTGTGGGATATTGTTCCGAGACCCAAAGGGAAGTCTGTGGTGACTTCCAAGTGGATTTATCAGACAAAACATGTAGCTAACAAGAGCATTGAGAAGCACAAAGCGAGATTTGTGGTCAGAGGATTCTCTCAGGTGGAGGGAATAGACTATGAGGAGACCATTTCTCTTGTTGCTCGATATACCTCCATTCAGACAATTATTGCACTTGCTTTAGCCTTGGGTTGGAGATTACTTCAGATGGACGTGATGACAACTTTTCTCAATGGCAAGATTGAGGAAGAGGTGTATATCGAGCAGCCCAATGATATCGTGATTCATGGGAAGGAGTCCCATGTGTGCAGGTTGAAGAAGGCTCCGTATGGACTCAAGTAGGCACCTCGTGCTTGGTATGCAAGGATTGATGGATACCTAATGAGTTTGGTTTTCAGCAAGAGTTGTTGATGATGCCAACCTGTACTATAAGATTGTTGATGATGAATCCCTGATTTTTGGATCCTATACGTTGATGATTTATTTCTCACCGGAGCAAAGTATCTCATTACTTGGTGCAAGCATGAGTTGGTTTCTGAATTTGAGATGAAGGATGTTGGCATGATGCATTTCTTCTTGGGACTTGAGGTGTGACAGAGAACGGATAAGATCTTCCTGAGTCACAGGAAGTACGCAATTGAGACCTTGAGGAGATTTGGAATATTGGACTGTAAGTCCATGACCACACCGTTGGTGATGAATTTGAAGAAACTAAGTGAGTCTTCTTCCGATTCAGACTTGATTGATCCGACTATGTATCGGCAGTTGATTGGATCATTGACCTATCTGGTTAACACCAAACAGGATATTTGCTATGCAGTGAGCGCACTTAGCCAGTTCATGAGTCAGTGGAGGCAAATACATTGGGTGGTTGCGAAGCATGTGTTGAGATATTTGCGAGACACAGTTGTATATGGCCTAAGACATGCTTCCAGTGTTGACATGAGACTGCAGGGATATGTTGATTCAGATTGGACAGGGAGCACAGTTGACAGGAAGAGCACCTCAAGGTGTTGCTTCAATTTTGGATCTGTCGTGGTTTCCTAGTGTAGCAGGAAACAGACTTCTATGGCTTTGAGTACCATAGAAGCCAAGTATATTGCAGTATGTATGGCAGTATGCGAAGCAGTGTGGCTTCAGAAGCTCCTTGCAGGATTGTCTGATCAGATACTGGATCCCACCATGATTCATTACATTCGAGATATGGTGCAAAGGGAGGCAGTACTAGTGGAGTACCTTCCTACAGATGAGCAGATTGTAGATGTTCTCACCGAGCCTCTTGCCAAGTCGAAGTTCGAGTACTTCCATGATAAACTTGGAGTGGAATGCCCCTCTCGTTAAGAGGGAGTATTGATGATTGTAGCTTCATGAGACATTCTTATGTGACGATACTCCTCGTTGGACTGAGTTCAGTATGATACTTATCAACAGACTGATAAGTTGTACTGGGCTGGTGCCCAACGACCTTTAGGTTATAACCCATGTGGTTGAGATATCTCTTCAAGTCTTCTCCCCAGAGTAGTGGGTTGGGTTGACCTGTGAGGACACTCTCCAGATCTTCTCCCCAGGGTAGTGGGTTGGGTCGATCTGCGAGTGTGTTGTGCCTTCTCCCTATCTTCTCCCCGATGGACTGAGTTGGGTTGACCTGAGACGAGTCTTCTCCTCAGTTGGACTGAGTTGGGTTGACCTGAGACAGGTCTTCTCCTCAGTTGTGCTGGGCTGGGTTGACCTGAGACGGGTCTTCTCCCCAGGTGGATGGGTTGGGTTGATCTGTGGGGACGCCCCTGATCTTCTCCCCATATCAGGTTGGGTTGACTTGGAGAACGCTCCTCTGAGACGGAGTTGAGCATGACACTTGTCAAAGTAATGACAAGTTGTCCTGGGGTGGCACCCAGCGTCCCATGGGAGTAGACCATGAGGACACGTCCCTTGGGAATTGACCAAGAGGACACGTCATGGGTGAGTAGGTCCTTGACGATGCACTATGGGCGAGTAGGTCCTAGTGCCACACTACGAGCGAGTAGGTCCTAGTGTATTCTAGTGGTGATGAGATCCTAGAAAAGGTCCACATTGGGTGTAGCCATGTGCGACATGATGATGCTACCAGTAGCATGGTCTTCATAACCATGCCATGGTCAAAGGACCATGGCATACCCTACATCGCTATGAGAACCAGAGGAAAAACATCATGGAAAATACTTCCCTGGCTAAGAGGGAGTGTTGATGTTTCTGGTAGCTGCGGGAGGTATTCACCTCTGGGACAACCTTTCTTATAGAAGAAGATGCCAAGACGTCAAAGGAAAACCATTGAAAGAATTAAAGAAACCCCAGAAGACATCTATTGCTCCAGAAGTCAAGTCGGCCTGCCAGAAAAAGATAAAGTAAATGTATTTTCCAGAAAGGACAGGTCGGCCCCAATGGAAAAGTTCACTGGTAGATTAGTATAAATAAGAGTGGATGCTTGCTCATTGTTACACACACTCTCCACTCTGAAAAAGTGCGCAAGTCTAAGTGCGAGTTGCAGTTGCTACATTCCAATGAGTGTTGACCGCCTATTCAACTAGGGGGTCAACTCTATGTGCCATGAAGAGATGCATCATCAGATGCTAATATGTCGAAGACAGTTTGGTTCTACTGGACAATTTATGCCTCCAGCACATATTTTTGTAAACGGAATTTCTACACCCTTGCGTGGGTTAATAATGTAATAGGTCTGCATGAATCATAGTTAGGTCAGTTACCTTGGGATTTCTTCATTAGGAGAATTCCTTTCATTGAGGGTTTTTTATCCTCAAGTTATTAATTGGGCTTTTCAGCCTTATTAATTTCCCTTGAATTTTTCCCTCCCACCATGCAATAATTCCTCCAAAGTGGTGAAAGGCGTTCTAATGGAGTTATCTTCTGGTAGCTATTGTTTAGGAATGATGTAAATGACCATGTATGACATCTTAGAAAGTTTTGTGGAATTCCGTCGAGTCTAGATAGGTTTTTTTTAATTAATTAAATTAATTAAATTTTCCTAAGGTTGAAGGTTTAATTATTTAATTAGTTAATTATTTTTGAGCAAATATTGTAAAAACTAAGTCTTTGGGCTTTTGCTAGGGGTATTTGTGCTCAAAAGAAATGGTATGAGACCCCCTACACCCTTGGACCAAGTTTCAGCTCAATCGGGCAACTTTTGCTAGGTGTTTGTCCACCAGGAGTCTCAGTCAGTCAAAACAACAATTTTAATTGCTAAGTCATGACATGGGGAAAATGTCATTTTTGTAATTTTGAACAAATGGGGTAAAGTAAAGATGGATAAAGGCGAGAGAGATTTTTCTTAACCTTTCCTAACCTTTTCCAACCCTCACATCACCCCCTCACCTAGCCATTAAGCAAAAACGTCACTTTTCCTAGAGTGGTGTGCCTCCCTTCTAGAAAGTCTTCAAAAAGTGAAAAAA
>JZKD02S1178162.1:937-12678 GCA_000966675.3 Picea glauca | reverse complement strand
TTTGATTTTGTGTTACTTTACATTCGTTTATGTATTTAAGTAGAGAGAAAATTGTATTTTGTTTTATCATCTTGGCGAGGCATCTATTTCATGAAAACGATGTTTCAAGTTGTTGTGCAGAACTAAAAAGCTATGTTTCTATTTCACTACCATCATCTTGGTGTTTTGATGTTGGATGTATATAGTAGAATGGTATTCCAATTTGGTTAATATTGAATGGCTAATTGAAATGTAGCAGGGTTTTCATTTAATGAAGATATCGTGTTAGGTTGTCTAGATCTGAGAAGTAGATTGGAAGGATAATTAAGTTGTTTTAGGATTTGTGTTTAATGAACATATTGTGCTTGGTTGTGTAGAATTGAGAAGTTATGTTATTTGATTCACAAGCTCATCATTGGAAACCATTTGGACGACTGATTAAAAAACATATTATAGTCTCATGGGCACAAGATTACGAGATGCAACAACAAGCCAACTATTGGTCACTAAGGCCCGAATAATTTTGTGTTCGAGGCAGCAGAGATTACATTAGAAAGTATGGGCTCACTAGACAGAATGTTGACACAAGATTATTATTATTATTTACCATCCAATAATGAAAATTACTTTGAATTGTATAGCATATCGAGGAGGATGGAAGCCCATTCCCAACTGACTTATTATCTCCTTATCAAGATTATCATCACAGTATATTTGTTGGGATTTTTTTTGGTTTGTGTATGAAGGGGTTTGTTTACATTTAGGATTACACTAAATGTAATTTCGACAAAGAATTTCACTAGTCGATATGTCTGAGAGTCTACAAAAATAACTTCCTACTCGCCCTCTGTAAACAATATTTCGAGTAGGCAATAACTGCCTACTCGTCAGGGGATATTAATATAAACTTTATGTATAATCTTATGTTAATGTTGGATTCAATATAATTGAAAATTTCCACCACAACTCTATATATGTATATGCACTGCAAAAAACCGCTTCGGTTTCCCATTCCTAATCACAAAGGTTTCCTTCCTTGAATTTAGATTGACCAATACAAACAGGTTTTTTATTCCAATGTTCCTCGGGCCTCAACTGTACGCTACCACGTCAACTTCATCATTTTCTTTTTACGTACCAAAAAAGTATATGCATTTTGGTTTTTGAGGAAAAGGTGATTTTTCTTGTTTTTGGTTTTTGGTTTTTGTTTTTTCTTTCAAATCTGCAAAAAAATTCTTTGTTACTGGGCATGGGGATTTTTCATGGATGTCCTTATCCATGAGTGTGGATATATATCCTTATCCTTTTTCAATCAAATTTATTTCTATTTGAAAACATTTATTCTTTTGAAACAATAGGTTTTTGTTTTCTCGTTTAGGGGAGGTCAATAATTCAATTTCCATGAAGGAAAAACCATGCCTCAAACACAAGTGGTCTAGGACAATATTTTATCTGGTGTTATTTTTTCCCTGATTTTTTACATCATAATTTATGTTTTTGTTTTAGATGAGACGACTGGGATAGAAAAATTTTCTGATGAAAAAGGGTTTAGGTTCAGTGCAAGTTGCTAGTTTAAATCATAGGAGTCACAATATTGCCAAGATTATGGCCTTTCAACAGTGGAAACCTTTTTAAAGAACCCATATAGATAATCTTTATGATGGAAAAAATGATCTAAATGTTTCTCAATTGCCTAGTATTTTGTATCTCTTTATAGTAAAAATTGGTGTTTATTGGAGTAAAATAGTTTTATTTTATGGTGTAGTAGTTTGGGCCAGTTTTCATTTGAATTCAAAACCTTTTTTTTTTTTTAATTTTGGAAAAAAATAGCTAAACAAGGAATATTAATCCCTAAAATTTTCTATGCAACAATACCTAGGATGGAAAGTAGTGTTTTGATTGTTTTTTTGTTCTTTTTTTGTTTTTAATTTGTGAGATTTGGTTGCAGGATGAGTGGGAAGGTACCCCATCTGGAAAGGAGTCACCGGCCACTTTGGCAGATAACCATGGAGTTGAACCTATAGAGGAATTCAAGCCTGTAGAAAATCCTCTAGAGCCCCTAGACAAGGATCAACCTGTCAGATTCCCTCCCCCTGAACCATCTATTCTCCATGTAAGTACATTTTCCCTTTCTTGGCGATTTTTTGTATTAAAATCTAGCTTACAAAATTCCTCTTAAGATGAATACCATCCCTATTGTGCTTTCCTCCCGAAACTTTGTTTTGCTACCAAAAATGAGTTGTTTGTTTTACAATGGGTTTGGCCAGAAATTGGGAACCACAAGATGGTTTTAATATACTCAATATGGTTTAGGATAATAAATGATAGGAAATTTGAATTTATATGCTAGGAAGGGTAGGGAATTAGTGAATTTTCGATAGAAAATATATCTTAACTTTGGATCTATCATGCACCGAGAGGGATCAAATCCCTCATGCTGCAAACTTTTACTCAATTTTTTCACTCTTAAAAGAGATTTTCACATTAAGGTATTTGATCCCTCTCAGTGCATGATATATCCAGAGTTAAGATGGATTTGCATTGATTCTTTACAAGTACAATAGACCAAATTTTCTCTCTTACACACACAAATGTCAAGTGTCAACTCCATGTTGAGCTAGGAATGAATTGCATATCTCCCTCATATGAGTGACACACCATTGAAATGTTTTAACCATAAGATATTTTTCACTTTCTATTGTTATATATATATATATATATATAGTTGATATTGTTGATATTAAAATATTTTACATAAGGAAGACATCAAAAGGAATTCCACATCTCCATCATACTAGGCTATAGAAAGTGTCTTTCTCTGCAATAAGAATTTTTTTACAATTTATTTAAAATTATTTTACCTAAGGTGGATATTGAAATATTTTATTTATGAGAGACATTGAAATATTTGTTTTATTAATACTATTTTAATGAGCTCAACATGTCATTAACAGAATGGAACTTGGGTGGGAAGGATAACATTCCATCCCACAACCAGATGAGCTAGACCCAATTGACTTGTTGTGTGTGTGTGTGTGTGTGTGTGTGTGTGTGTGTGTGTGTGTGTGTGTGTGAGAGAGATGATGATGAAGATGATGATTAACATCCACTAAGACCAAAATTGGTCTATCGGACCTTAATAAAGGTAAGAGATTAGTTGGATTTCTTTAAAATTGTATTTCTTTGCAAAAAAACATTCAAAGATGTAGAAATTTAAATACAAAATTGTGGCATACACTTAACAACCTAGAGATAACTATCATCTATGAACTCTAAAATGAATAAACCCACATTCATAAAATATTGTAAGCATAAATACACATTGCCAAGCACTTTTGCAGTGGAATAAACATAATGAACAACAATTACACATCCATGTAAAACTCATAAATTTAGGCAACCAGCCAGGGAAAACCCCAATGTGGGGAAACCCAGAGAGAGAGAGAGAGAGAGAGAGAGAGAGAGAGAGAGAGAGAGAGAGATTTTATTAGCTTCAAGAAAGTATATCAGTAGCAAAATTACAATTTCGACCAAGAGAAATCCACTTACAGCACCCAAATTTTGCCCCCACAAATTATGCCTTGGAGAATGTGCCAAGCTCGTACTGATGTACGACCCACCGAAAAAAAAACCCCTTGGAAAATGTGTCTATAGCATGTTGTACGGTATGATCTGTATGACCCTGCTGCAGCAAGAAAATTCCTCAAAACAACCTCGATTTTTGTGCCTTGCCTCGAAATACGTTCCCTCTTTCCCTTATTGTACAGACTGTATGGATTCGTACAGTATAGCCTCCAACATAAACAATAACTATCAGCACACTCACACAGAAATTTACCTTGGGAAATGTGCCCAATCTCCCTTGGGAAATGCACCCTCATTGTTGTCAATTGTCCTCTCTCAAGATCTCTCAGAAATCTCTCAATTTCTTCTTCTCATGTTGTGTCTTTCACACTACCCAATGCATTCTCTTATAATTTGAAAATGACCTTTCACCTTCCAAGTGTATTTTCACCTTCCCCATCCCTAAATCCAAAGGCCAAGATCTAATCTTCACTTTACATGATCAAGGGACATGATTCATTCCCTCCAAAATAAATCACTTAAAATATAAAGTACAATTTCACTTTATAACATAAGTGCACTTTATGAAATAAAGTCACTTTAATATTTGAAGGTACAATTCATTAAAAAGTCACTTTAATATTTGAAGGTACAATTCATTAAAAAGTCACTTTAATAAAAGAACCACTTGATCACAACTTTATAAAAACCCATTACAAAGTCAAGTGTCTAATAGTGAAAATATAAGGTTACTTCCACACACAAGACAAACATGTGGAGTACCTCCCAATCAATAAAATATAACACTCCCTCTTAGCAAGGGATGTACTCGCTGCCATCACCGTCATCTAGTCCCATCACACGGTTCGTAGTAGGAGCTCCCTCTGAACTTGGATACAACCCCAACACCTACACATAAATCGAACTAGAAGATCTTCTCCTGACAACTACTATGAACCATGATCTCCTAGGATAATCCACTCCACCCTGAGCATTGGTTTGATCACACTAATTGAGCCTCTTGTCGGTGCTCAGAAGAGAATCCCTCTCTTATATTGGAATGAAAGAATGAATCCTTGGGCCAATCGCAGTCTTAGGAGCCTCATGTTTCTCTTCCGGTGTTGAATCATATCCTGAAGGTTGTAATCGCAACATGTACACCTTGTCCACCCGATCACCAATCAGTTGTGGTTCAACCGGGTCCACTCCCTCCCTGTAAATAAATACATGTCCCCTCTTGAAAAATATACAATATCCAACATCCTCCAAGGTTGATATTGATAGCAAGTTAACCCTCAATCATGGAACAAAGAGAACTCCATCAAGCTCCAAGAATCCTCCATACTCGAGTTGGAATCTAATCCTTCCAACTCCACGTACAACTCGTTCCATACCACCTTAACTCTCCACCAGATGGTCATGACCTGTCTCTATGATAATAAGGAATACTCGCCAGATTCTCTACATGTGACAAGAGGCTCCACTATCAACAATCCATCTGTTATCACCCCCGAATCCTCCACTACCGACACTGGATACTAGAGTAACCAAAGAAAAGTTCTTATCAAACTTGGAAGAAAAGTCCTCCATGGATGTTGTAGAAAATGTATCAGGACCCTCGTGTTCCTTATTCTTCTTATTCCTCTCAAGCCTTTGATAAGAAATGTGCACCAACTGGTTACAACAGTAACATCCGACTTTAGTGAAGTCCCTCCCGAAATTTCCTTTCTTCTCCCCCTTGCCCTTTGCAGCAAGAGAAACATCTTCATCAACTCCACCTATCTTTTGTCCACTACTCTGAGGTCCTTCCCAAATATCCTCTTAAGTGAAATATTCCCACATTCTTCTCCAATCTGGAAGATTCTCACGACCCACCACACACTTCATGAAGACTTCACATTCCTTGGTGAAGCCTTTCAATGTTATCCTCACCAACTATGAATCTGATATGACCTCACCAATTGCATCCAACTCATCTTTCACTTGAGCTACCCGAGCAAGATAAGAATCCACACTTTCACCTTTACCCATCTTGGTATCATGCAACTTATCCTTCAAGGCCATCTTCCAATTTTCATTATTCACCTCGTACACGGTTTTAAGTGCATCCCACATCTCTTTGGTTGTCTTCTTCTCATCCAACTGAGGGATAAGGTGGTCCTTCACCCCATCCATAATAATCCTCTAAGATTTGGCCTCCATTACCTCATGTAAATCTAAATCTATAGGGTCTATTGATGGAACAAAAACTATGGTGTTGACAAAGATCCAAATCTTGTTCTCCCTGAGAATAGACGACATCCTGACTTTTCATTGCAAATAGTTGGAAATCCCATCCAACCGGTCCTCATACCTAATGGAAACAACCATCTCCCTGTCAACTGCTCAATGGAAAACAAACAATCAAGTTACCCCCTTCAAACCTTTCCGAAAAATCTTACTGCTCATTGTCACTCAGAGCCCAAGCTCTGATACCATGTAGAAATTTAATGACAAAATCAACATGCACAAAATTTTGTCATACACTTAGAAACCTAAAGATAATTGTCATCTATGAACTCTAAAATGTATAAACCCACATTTAGAAAATATAATGAGCATAAATACACATTGCCAAGCACTTTTGCAGCGGAATAAACAAAATGAACAACAATTACACATTCATGTAAAAATCATAAATTTAGACAACCAACCAAGGAAAACCCCAATGTGGGGAAACCAAAAGAGAGAGAGAGAGAGAGAGAGAGAGAGAGAGAGAGAGAGAGAGATATTTTATTAGCTTCAGGAAAGTATATCAGCAACAAAATTGCAATTTCCAGCAAGAGAAATCCACTTACAGCACCCAAAAATTTCCCCCAAACATTATGCCTTGGAAAAAGTACCAAGTTCATACTATTGTATGGCCCACCCAGAAAAAAACACCTTGGAAAACATGCCCATAGTCTGTTGTACAGTCTGATGTGTACGACCATGTTATAGCAAAACAAACCTGTCAAAACAACCTTGATTTTTGTGCCTTACTTGCCTCGAAATTCGTTCCATCTTTCCCTTGTTGTACAAACTGTACAGATCCGTACAATACGACCTCCAACAACAGCAATAAATATCAACACACTCACACAGAAATTTTCCTTGGGAAATGTTCCCAATCTCCCTTGCAAAATGCGCCCTCCTTTCTGCCCACTTTCCTCTATCAATCGCTCTTGGAAATCTCTCAATCTCTTCTTCTCATGTTGTGTCTTGGAAACTACCCAATGTGTTCTCTTATAATTCAAAAATGACCTTTCACCTTCCAAGTGTCTTTTCACCTTCCCCATCCCTAAATCCAAAGACCAAGATCTAATCTTAGCCTTACATGATAAGGGACATGATTTATTCCCTCCAAAATAAATTACTTAAAATATTAAAGTACAATTTCAGTTTATAACATAAGTTCACTTTATGAAATAAAGTCACTTTAATATTAGAAGGTACACTTCATTAAAAAATCACTTTAATAAATGAACCACTTTGTCACAACTTTATAAAAACCAATTACAAAGTCAAGTTTCTAGTAGTGCAAATATAAGGTTACTTATGCATACAACACAAACATGTGGAGTACCTCCTGAGCTATAAAAGCTAACAAAAGAAGCATTCCAATATCACCATAGTTTTGATGTCTTTGAAGGTTAGGAAGGTCTATATTGTGGAAAATATTTTTAAATTGAGATCGAACTTTGGTATACATAGGGCATTCTAAGAGAAAGTGTTTTTCATCTTCAACCCTCTTAGTGTCACAAAGATGGTATATTTTTTCATCCCACAACATTTTGGGAATTGTCAAATGTCAAGTTTCACTATGTAGCTCATGAGAGATTAATTTTATTTTAACAATGTTGATTTTCTTCTTTTCACTAGTCAAAACTAAGAAGTAATTTTGATCTTTTATATTAAGCTTGACCACCTCCTTGTAGTATATTTATTTTATTTTATCCTTCAATTGTTTATCACACCACATATTCTCCTTAAATTTAGATGAAATAATATTTTTAGTATTATTAGTGTTTTGCAATATGAATTCTTCTTGTATTCCCCAACACTTTATCCAAGATTTGGCATCTTTATGCCATCCCCACTTGAGCTACTAGTGGTTTTGGATGGAGTTTGAAGCAATTTTGGGGAGTCACTTGTTTTCCATGTTGTTTATCTTGTTATTGTACATTAGGTACCTAATCATAGTTTTTCTCTCAATAGGGGAAAGCCTCTCTTCTATGAGGAGGATAGGATAGGGTGTATTACCTTCAATTTTGATATTGTAAGTTATAAAATTCTTTTAAATATGTTTTGTATTTCTCAAGGATTCTCTAAAGATATTGCATCCCCAAAATTCACATCCATATAAGATAACTGGAATGACGAGAGTCTCAAAAAGGAGTTTTTGTTTTTATCCCAAAGCCAAAGGTCCACTAATTTACAATTACTTTCAAGCCCATAATAATATTTCCACCCTCCATTTATCATTTTCACAACGTTATAGTTATAATGTAGCTTGTGATGAATATTTATTTCGATATATTTGTATGAAGTCACTTCCTCCAAGCTATTGTTTTTATGTACAAAAGTATCATGGGTGATCCTTTTGGATTTAATTATCATAACCTTTATTTTTGTGTTCATAGTCATACCCATACTAAAACATAATTCATTGAGGATTATTATTTTCTTACTAAGGTCAGAGGGACTCTTCACCACAAGAAAAATATCATGAGAATAAAGAAGAAGAATGATGACTATACTAGCGAGAGTTGGGCTGACACAACCCATATCTTCCAAACAATATTCTAACTTGTCAATATAGATACCAAAAATGGTAGGGGACAGGGGACAACCTTGTTTGATTCCTATATTACAGTTAATTTCTCTTGACGATCCCTTAGTGTTCCTAAACTTGGAAATAGTGTTTTCATACAATCTTACTGCACCAACCCTCAAATCGAAATGGACTTTTAGCTCTTCTAACCCATTTCAAAGCTTGTTCCTAAGAACTGTGTCAAAATGTTCTTTTAAATCAACAAAACAACAAAGGAGATTGGTTTTATCATTGTGACACTCCTCTTTAATATTTTACATAAGGTGTACATTGAAATAATTTAAATTTATGGCTAACATTGAAATATTTTTTTTAATGTTTTTTTAAATGCTAGGTGTAAACTCCATGTTAAGCATTGAAAAAAATGCATATATCCCTCATAATGGATATAGAAGCACATATTGGCCTTATAGGAAAGTATGTTGAAATATTTTAGCTTTTGGCGAAAGTGAAATTATTTTTTTTATTAATACATTTTTAAATGCCACATGTTTGGTCCATGTTGAGCATGGAATGAATTACACATCTCCATCTCCCTCATACTGGTTTGTAAAAAGAATATTTTTCCCCATATGAATGACACACCATGAAAATGTTTTAAACATAAGAATTTTTTTACTTCCAATTGTTTTATATATATATATAAAGTTGATATTGAAATATTTTACACAAGGTGGACATTGAAATAATTTATTAATGACAATATTTTTTTTCATCAATGTTTTTTTAAATTTCATGTGTCAAATCCATGTTAAGAACCAAAAAATAAAAATGATAACAATTGGTTTAACATTCAATAACGTATACCTTTATGCAACATTTCCACATTCATAGCGTGTTGTAGCGAGCACCTTTAGACGACATATTGTGCAGGAACATAAAAATAAATCATTCAGCAAATCAGTGATTTTATTTTATTTTATTGGTGAATTTTTGTATGGTGGATCATTTTCGACCACTGGTAACTGGACAAAGGGTTGGAAGATAAATTCACTTTTTTAAGTCTAATAATGAACGTTGTACATGATTGGATAGACGAGCAAGGACATTTCTTACAACCAGGATTGTGCGCACACCTGTCTGGTACAATAAGAACATATGTACACAACAAGAACCATGAAAGTGCTTGTGTTGGGCCATGCCTAATTGATTCAAGCCAACATTTGAAACACCTTCATGTGCATCATCTCGGAAAATGTCACAACAACTTTACCATTATTGCCCGATGAAATTCGCTGCAAAATATCGATCCATATAAAAGAGAAGACGATTCGATTATTTAGGAAATAGCACATGAGGGCCATGAAATATGAAAAAATGATAACGCTAACATACGATTATTGAAGTGCAAGTGTTAGCGTCTTAAAGAATGCCAAAGAACTCACCACAAAATTAGTTATAAATTTATAGATATTTTCGTGGTGGGGAGTGATTAAAACTTGTGAATTGAATTCTCTGTACCTCTTCACAAGGGATCGCTCAAACGTCTATAGTTCAAAATATGTAGTGATACGAACGATTTTTGAAGTTAACAGTGGGAAAGACCTCTCAAAACCTTAGCAACGGTGATAGGAAGAATATACAACGGTGCTACAAAATAGAAACAGAGAGGAGTACAACAACTCCTCTGATACACAGGTCGATGCTCTTCTTTTTTCTTACAGACAAATCCACTAGATAGATTTAATTTTACATTGCATTAATTATCGTCGAAGATTTATTTGCAATAAGAGAGTTCAAAGAGCATGTTGTTGGGCAGTAGAAGAAAAACAAAGCATCAACAAGCAATATTAAAAAAGCATAAAAATTGAGAACAACAATCACACAATTGACACAGTGATTTATGTGGAAACCCAATGTGGTAAAAAACCATGGGAAATGATATTTGATATTCTTATTATTTAATGAATAATTACAATAGACAATCTCAGGAATAAAATCATCCTCTCCTCACACACTCTTCTCTCTACACACCTTGCCCTCTGACCTCTATAGATATGCCCATATATATAACATCTACCACTCAATTACAAAAACTAATCATGAATAGATCACATAGTTGCACAAATAGTTTATAAATAGATTTCACAGTTTATAATGAGTGCATGTATGCACATTCCTAATTTAGATGATATGCATGTGAGCGCATGAGGAAATTCGTTGCCATGTTTCCAACAATCTCCACCTTGACAACAATTTTCTTGATATATCATGCACTTAATTAATTCATCACCTTTTTTGCAAGCCAAGAGAATATAAACACCATCATAGCTTCTCTAACAACATTGGTTTCGTAAACATGTCTGCAAAATTCACTTTTGTATGGACCTTTTCCAGAGCCACTCCACCTTCATCAGTAAGCTATCTTACAAAATGGTACTTTAAAGAAATATGCTTCCTCTTACTATGATAAGATGGATTTCTAGCCAAATGAATAGCACTTTGACTATCGCAAAATACTTTCACCTTGTCTTGCATCCTTCCAAATTCACCCAACAAACCCTGTAACCAAATTGCCTCCTTGCATGCATGTGAAGAAGCCATATACTCTGCCTTGGTAATGGATAAAGCAACTATGTTTTGAACCTTTGACATCCAACTAACAGGTCCTCCTGCAAGAGTAAAGACATATCCTAAAGTGGATCTCCTTTTGTCCAAGTCACCTGCAAAATATGAAGCTACATGACCGCAAACTGAATCTCTGGAACCATTATAGGTGATAAAATAACTGCTTGTGCCTCTAAGATATCGAAGCACCCATTTCATTGCTTTCCAGTGCTCTTTTCCTATATTTTCCATGTATCGACTGACAACACCAACTTCATGTGAAATGTCTGGTCTAGTACTCACCATCGCATACATCAAACTTCCCACTACATTAGCATATGGTACACGAGACATATAATCCTTTTCTTTGTCATTACTAGGACATAAACATGAAGAAAACTTGAAATTGGAAGCGAAAGGGATCTGTACGGGTTTAACATTATTCATACTGAAACTCATAAGTATTTTCTCCACATACTTTTGTTGTGATAACCACAACTTACCGTTTTTCTCGTCTTTGTATATCTCCATGCCTAAGATTTGTTTTGTTGCTCCTAGATCCTTCATATCAAACGCCCTAGCCAACTAAACCTTTAACCTGCTGATTTCGACCATGATTTTTCTTGCCACAAACATACCGTCAACATATAACACCAAAATAATGAACATTCCATTTTCCAACTTTTTAAAGTAAACAAAATGATCATATTCACTTCTTGTAAAAATTACGCTCACCATGAAGGAATCAAACTTCTTGTACCATTTCCTAGGAGACTGTCTCAGGACATATAATGACTTC
>JZKD02S1178151.1:0-12678 GCA_000966675.3 Picea glauca | reverse complement strand
TGAGTCTGTGCTATCTGTTTTCTTGCTTCTTCTACCTGTACAAGTATTTCTGCTACCCATTCTTGCAATAGTTCCATTTGAGCCTGATGCTCCTGTTTTTGTGTTTGCACAGTGATAAGTTATGCCTGTATTTTCTTCAACTCTTGTGTTCCCTTGACTCGTTCTGGAATTGGTATGATATTTTGTTGTTGTTTGATTTATTGGATCATTGCATTGATCCTCTCCTCCTCCTTGTCCTAGTGTTGGACTTGTGGATCCTCTTCCAGTCTTGTCCAAAGTTGCGCTTCTTTATCCAGCAAGTCGGTTGCCATGCTGATCTATTTTCTTAGCTCCTGCAGCTGTGTTGTTTCTTCCTGCTTCCTTTTCTCTTTCAATGCTGGTGGAGTTGTCGATCTAATCTGTTTGTGGAGAGTCTCGATCTACTTTTGATACTGATCAATTTCTTGCGCAATCTGGTCCATCTTCTCTACGGTTGGGAGTTTGTTTCCTTGGGAAGTAGCTAGGAGTTTCCCAAAAATTTATTCCACTCTACGTTCCAACTAGTTTCTACTTCATTTCTCCTCCCAAGTTTCAAATTTGGCATGTGCACAAACTGTTTCCAGTGCTTGGCGCTTCTTTGTTACTTGCTGTAGCTTGACTAAGTGTTTATGTGATCGAGACTGTATCTCGTGGTCGACACTAACCTATAGTTTGTATAATTATTTTGATGGCATCCATGTCAAGACCAATTAGATATGATCCAAATCCTTCAGTGGTGTCTGTCCCACAATTTTATCCATTCGCAACATGCTAGGATTTATGTAGACCATGGAATGTGTATGTGGTATCGGAAGAACTAGGTCACGTTCTTCTACCTCCACCCTTTCTATGGCCTGTGTGGTCGATGGATCTATGCCCCTATTGCTACTCGTGATCTGGGCTTCCCGAATTTCTAAGGAGTTGTCCCATTTCTGTCAGTTCCTTCTACAGTTTATCCTTGTGGTGCACGACATGATCAAAATATTCTGCGAGACAGTCTTGGAACATCCTGGAAATCATCTCTCCATCATCCTCTGTGATTGTGTAGTCTGGTGGTGGTTGTTGTGCCTTGATTTTCTTGCATACACCTACGTCCTATACCACTGGTCTCTTAGCCCCCATGGTTCCTGTGTGATGGGGTTCAGTGCAGTTTCCTGTGCTCCCTCAATTGATTTCCTTTGTCCATTGGTTAGCTGGGTGGTTTCTGTTCCTCCCTTATGGGTCCCTGGATTCTCTGAGCCACCCTCTATGAGATTTGCCTTGGGTTGGCCCATTCTTCATCTCTTGGGTACTGGGATTTGTGGAGGCTGTGTCTCCACCTGCGCAACCCCTCCTTCTGTTGTTTGTCGCGGTGCTCCTCTGGGTATAGTTGGAATCCTCTATTCATCAGGACATTCGCTGATGATCATGTCGATGTCACCCTCGGTGATGCAGTAGCGCATCTGTAGCCACTATTTATTTGGGTCCTACCTTGGTTGTATCCACATGGCTTGTCGCCTAGCCCAAAAATTAGAAATGTCCCTGTATCGTGCGACAACCTCTGGTGTTATTCTCCATGCTCGGTTGATGGATTCCTGTATCTCCTGTAGGTAAGCTTCGAATACGATTCAATTCTTCCTCTTATGATTTTCTAGTGGCCTAGATATCAGGACGCGATATATTGCTCCTCCTAGCTGTGGCGTGGTAGCAAAGACAACGTATTCCAGTTCTCACCATCCCATGAAAGCGATGAGAGTGATCAACCATGAGTAATGAAATTTTGTACCTGCATCCTGCACGTATTTGCAGTCTATTTGGAACAAGTTTGATAGGAATGGTGCCCAACTCATGAAGGTGCCTTCTGCGCACTGAGTTGCAACAACAATGACTCATGTCGATACTTCGTCTTTGCGGCATTTTCATAGCAGTTTGCAAGCTAAGATTTTTATGCCCAATTGTGTCACAACATCGTTGATACATTTAATTATAATGCCTCTTAGTCCACTGTCGGTGCCATATTTCTTCTTCATCTCTTCTGCCAATGATTTTTCCTTGGACTTATCGTCCAGAATCAACATGGGATCCATACCCCTGGTGGGTAGGGCTATTATCTATGTGATGAGTTCGAAAGTTATGGGGACGGGTTTGTATAACCATTTATCCCCTCCATGCGTAATTGATAACAGTTGCTTGATGCATGCTGTTGCATATTGGCCTTTGCCAAAGTGTGGTATCTTCAACAACCCTAGAATTCCTGTTTTGTCCAGTACAGTGGCCCACTAGTGTGGCTGAGTGATGGTTTCTCCGAGTTGGTTCATGACTTTTTCTGCATATATACCTGTGGTGCAAGCTCTGGATATTTGGTGTCATATGCTATGTCATGGTCAAAATACTTGAGCTTCCTAACGTGACCTAATAGTTGTGGGTCCACCTATACTCCGTCTAGTATGCAAGGTGGCACAATCTCTGTAGCTGGTTTCTTTCGAGGTGAGCTCGGTATCTGAATTCGGTCCTCCTTCCACAATGGTTGGCTCAAGGTTCCAACAACTTCCCATTGCTCCTTCGCCATCCATTCCACCCAAGCCATTTCCATTTCACCCATCGGCTCGGCCGAAGAAAAATCTGTGATGGGTATTTGTGGAACGTCTAGTTTCACTNTGAGTCTGTGCTATCTGTTTTCTTGCTTCTTCTACCTGTACAAGTATTTCTGCTACCCATTCTTGCAATAGTTCCATTTGAGCCTGATGCTCCTGTTTTTGTGTTTGCACAGTGATAAGTTATGCCTGTATTTTCTTCAACTCTTGTGTTCCCTTGACTCGTTCTGGAATTGGTATGATATTTTGTTGTTGTTTGATTTATTGGATCATTGCATTGATCCTCTCCTCCTCCTTGTCCTAGTGTTGGACTTGTGGATCCTCTTCCAGTCTTGTCCAAAGTTGCGCTTCTTTATCCAGCAAGTCGGTTGCCATGCTGATCTATTTTCTTAGCTCCTGCAGCTGTGTTGTTTCTTCCTGCTTCCTTTTCTCTTTCAATGCTGGTGGAGTTGTCGATCTAATCTGTTTGTGGAGAGTCTCGATCTACTTTTGATACTGATCAATTTCTTGCGCAATCTGGTCCATCTTCTCTACGGTTGGGAGTTTGTTTCCTTGGGAAGTAGCTAGGAGTTTCCCAAAAATTTATTCCACTCTACGTTCCAACTAGTTTCTACTTCATTTCTCCTCCCAAGTTTCAAATTTGGCATGTGCACAAACTGTTTCCAGTGCTTGGCGCTTCTTTGTTACTTGCTGTAGCTTGACTAAGTGTTTATGTGATCGAGACTGTATCTCGTGGTCGACACTAACCTATAGTTTGTATAATTATTTTGATGGCATCCATGTCAAGACCAATTAGATATGATCCAAATCCTTCAGTGGTGTCTGTCCCACAATTTTATCCATTCGCAACATGCTAGGATTTATGTAGACCATGGAATGTGTATGTGGTATCGGAAGAACTAGGTCACGTTCTTCTACCTCCACCCTTTCTATGGCCTGTGTGGTCGATGGATCTATGCCCCTATTGCTACTCGTGATCTGGGCTTCCCGAATTTCTAAGGAGTTGTCCCATTTCTGTCAGTTCCTTCTACAGTTTATCCTTGTGGTGCACGACATGATCAAAATATTCTGCGAGACAGTCTTGGAACATCCTGGAAATCATCTCTCCATCATCCTCTGTGATTGTGTAGTCTGGTGGTGGTTGTTGTGCCTTGATTTTCTTGCATACACCTACGTCCTATACCACTGGTCTCTTAGCCCCCATGGTTCCTGTGTGATGGGGTTCAGTGCAGTTTCCTGTGCTCCCTCAATTGATTTCCTTTGTCCATTGGTTAGCTGGGTGGTTTCTGTTCCTCCCTTATGGGTCCCTGGATTCTCTGAGCCACCCTCTATGAGATTTGCCTTGGGTTGGCCCATTCTTCATCTCTTGGGTACTGGGATTTGTGGAGGCTGTGTCTCCACCTGCGCAACCCCTCCTTCTGTTGTTTGTCGCGGTGCTCCTCTGGGTATAGTTGGAATCCTCTATTCATCAGGACATTCGCTGATGATCATGTCGATGTCACCCTCGGTGATGCAGTAGCGCATCTGTAGCCACTATTTATTTGGGTCCTACCTTGGTTGTATCCACATGGCTTGTCGCCTAGCCCAAAAATTAGAAATGTCCCTGTATCGTGCGACAACCTCTGGTGTTATTCTCCATGCTCGGTTGATGGATTCCTGTATCTCCTGTAGGTAAGCTTCGAATACGATTCAATTCTTCCTCTTATGATTTTCTAGTGGCCTAGATATCAGGACGCGATATATTGCTCCTCCTAGCTGTGGCGTGGTAGCAAAGACAACGTATTCCAGTTCTCACCATCCCATGAAAGCGATGAGAGTGATCAACCATGAGTAATGAAATTTTGTACCTGCATCCTGCACGTATTTGCAGTCTATTTGGAACAAGTTTGATAGGAATGGTGCCCAACTCATGAAGGTGCCTTCTGCGCACTGAGTTGCAACAACAATGACTCATGTCGATACTTCGTCTTTGCGGCATTTTCATAGCAGTTTGCAAGCTAAGATTTTTATGCCCAATTGTGTCACAACATCGTTGATACATTTAATTATAATGCCTCTTAGTCCCCTGTCGGTGCCATATTTCTTTTTCATCTCTTCTGCCAATGATTTTTCCTTGGACTTATCGTCCAGAATCAGCATGGGATCCATACCCCTGGTGGGTAGGGCTATTATCTATGTGATGAGTTCGAAAGATATGGGGACGGGTTTGTATAACCATTTATCCCCTCCATGCGTAATTGATAACAGTTGCTTGATGCATGCTGTTGCATATTGGCCTTTGCCAAAGTGTAGTATCTTCAACAACCCTAGAATTCCTGTTTTGTCCAGTCCAGTGGCCCACTGGTGTGGCTGAGTGATGGTTTCTCCGAGTTGGTTCATGACTATTTTCTGCATATATACCTGTGGTGCAAGCTCTGGATATTTGGTGTCATATGCTATGTCATGTTCAGAATACTTGAGCTTCCTAACGTGACCTAATAGTTGTGGGTCCACCTATACTCCGTCTAGTATGCAAGGTGGCACAATCTCTGCAGCTGGTTTCTTTCGAGGTGAGCTCGGTATCTGAATTCGGTCCTCCTTCCACAATGGTTGGCTCAAGGTTCCAACAACTTCCGATTGCTCCTTCACCATCCATTCCACCCAAGCCATGGCCATTTAACCCATCGGCTCGACCGAAGAAAAATCTGTGATGGGTATTTGTGGAACGTCTAGTTTCACTGCTGCGTTCAGGTTCTGTGTTCTTCTAGTGGCTCCTATGGCTTCTTCAACATTTTCTGGTGGTATTTCCTGGTGGGTTTCTTCTTATTTTTTTGGGGGCTCATGCGCCACTGCTAGTGTATCCAGTTCCATGGCCTTTGTTTGTGGTTGCGGGACCTCCTCTAGTACTTTACTAGACTTTCCTCTAGCGACGAGATTTCGTCAATATCGACGATCTCATGTGGTTTTTTTTGCTTTCTTCCATTGGTCCTCATGACCTCATCTGAGCCCTGGTTGATTTGGCTATCTGGCCTAGTTCTGCGAGCTTTGGTGGTGCCATAATGGTGTCTGTCGAATGTTTGTTGAGTTCGAATGGATTTGGTGAGCTCTGTGTTTTTGTTTTGTTCATTCTAGCTGCTRTTGCGCTTTTTCTRTTCTCCTTTCATGAATAGACTAGYTGCTTATGTGATCRTGTGTTGTATGGGCTCGTCATGAAGCTTGTCGAGGATGCTTCCTCCATCATGCAATTAATGCACCATAATTGTAGGTTCAATGCATCCACGACGGTTTCGTACTTGCCATTATGACTGCTTTTCCATCTCCAGTTGGCACATTTAGTGTGACATCCCATCCATCCTTGCCTTTCTTTAACTCTGCTTATTGCTGTCCTGTCAACCTGCTTTTTCCATTTTTCCCGTTTTTCCTTGCTGGGTTTGTGTTTCATATGCAGCTTGTCCATCATGTTGCACATTGTTTTTCAGCTGTTTTCGGTTTATTTTTTTTTTACTGCGTGGTGGGTGGTCAACTGTCCTTGTATAGCTTCATCCAGCTCCCGTTGATCATTCCTCTGAGGTATTCACCTGCTATATCTCTTAACTGTATAACTCCTCCATCCATGACAACTTTTACTTCGTATGGTCCTAGCCAATGCATTCTGAGTTTGGCTGGGTGCTTCAACGATTTACTGTCATAGAGTAATACCAGATCTCCTTCCTTGAACTTCTTCCTCTTGATGTGGCAGTCATGACAAGCTTTGTCTCTTGCTTTCTGTACTTGTTGATGGAATCCTGCCAAGATTTGATCTTCCTCCATCGATAGTAATTGATTCAATATTTCCTGTAATGTGCCTCGTTTTGTAATTTGCGTAATAGTTTCTATACGTAGGTTGGGTATTAAAAATTATAAGGGCACTACTGCGTCCTGACCATAGAATAGTTTGAATGGTGTGTGGTTGGTCAGATTTTTTCATGTGGTTCTATACACCCATAGTACTACTGGTACCTTGAGATCCCAATCATCCCTGTTGACGTTGCATATCTTTTTCAAGGCATTTTCTAGAATTTTGTTGAAGGCTTCTACCATGAAATTTGCCTGTGGATGATACGGTGTGATTTTTTGGTGATGAACTTCAAGCTCTTCCAGCATCGCTCGTATGGTGCTATTTATGAAGTGCGTTCCTTGGTCGCTCATAAAAATTCTTGGGCACCCAAATCTAGTAATTACCTGTTCAAATAGAAAGTGTGCAGGTGTCTCCGTGCTGCAATATTTTACTGGTGCAACTTCTACCCATATTTTTAGGTATTACCTCACGATGATAATGTATCTCACCCCCGTTCTTTTGGCTGGTGGGTTAATAGGTCCCACGAAGTCTATCGCCCATTTGTCGAATGCCTAAAGTGTCACTTGCGGTCATAGTGACATCTCATCCCTTCTGTTGGGTTTGCCTACCCTTTGACAGACATCACATTGTTGATAATATTCTTTTGAGTCTCTGTGGATCGTTGGCCACCATAATCCTGCGCGTATGACCTTCTGCATGGTAGCTTTCTTGCATAATTCCCTCCTGCTATTCCCTCATGGGCTTCTACTAAAATTCTTGGTCGTTCGTGGTCTAGTACATATCTTCGTAATATGCTATCTGTGCCCATATTGTATAAATTTCCTGTGACCAATTGATAGTGAGCTGCATGGACTACTAGGTTCTTCTTTTGCCTAATGGTATATTCTTGTGGCGTAGTACCTGTGCTTAAGTACTGGATGATCTTTGCGAAGCAATCGCCAACAATATGTACTGAGAATAGTTGTGCATCTTGAAATTTGTCTTCTAAATTCGTTGGTTCCACTCCATTTGTGACCCTCGATCGATGGTCCTGTCCCACGTTGAGTTTTCCTGTTTTAACTATTACCTCAAAGTCAAATTCTTGGAATAGTAATAACCATCTACAGATTCTCTCCCCCAAGATTGGCTTGTTGACTAGGTATTTTAGGGATGAGTGATCTGTAAACATCTTAAAGTGTTTTCCCAATAGGTAATGTATGTATTTCTATAGTGCATACACCATAGCTAGGATTTCTCTTTCCGTCGTGTTATAATTCTGTTCTAAATTTGATAATTTTCTGCTTGCAAACACTATCGGGTGAATCAAGTATCTTGCTCCTGGTTTCGCCAAGATAGCTCCAAGTGCTATCGCTGATGCATCTACATGTACATGGAATGTCTTCTCCCAATATGGAAAGACCAATATTGGTGCAGTGACCATCTTGTCCTTCAGGGTATCCAGACCGTGTTGGCACTCGTCGTTCCATTGATACTTTGTATCCTTTCTTAACAATTTTTCCATTGGTGTTGTAATCTGTGCGTAGCCTTTGATGAATTTCCTGTAATATCCCATATGTACTAATGTTTCTCTTAGTTGGTAGACTATTTTTGGTGCTGGTAGATTAACAATGACTGCGATTTTGGCCGGATCGACTAGAAAACCCTGTTTTCATACTATGTGTCCCAATAGTATCCCAAATGGTGTTCCAAATATGCAGTTCTTGATATTGAGTGATATCTGTCACTGTCTACATCATTCTAGCATCATTCGTAACAATTCTGCATGGTTTTTCAATAGGCTATAGACCATCGAATCATCCAGGTATACTTTGAGGAATTGGTGGATGAATTCCTTAAATGTTGCAATGACCACTCTGGAGAATATTGCATGTGCATTCTTCAGTCTGAATGACATGATTGTATACTGATAATATCCCCATTCATTCACAAATGTGGTCTTGTGTCTATCTTCTTATGTTATTTTAATCTGATGATATCCCGAGAACCCATTGGTGAATGAGTAGGCTTCGTGGCCTCCTACATTCTCGAGTACTTTGTCTGTGAACGGTGTGGGGAATGGGTCATGTAGGCATGCATCGTTCAACTTACTCAAGTCGATGCATATCCTGATCCCTCTTCCCTGTACTACCATTGGACTTATCCATTATGATTCTTCGACTGGTTCAATGATGCTGACCCCAAGCATCCTGTTGATCTCATCTTTAACTTTCTATTTATATATGGGATTCAATCTATATGGTCATTGTTTAATGGGTCTTGCATCAGGTCTGAGTGGTATCTTCATTTCTCCTAATTCTCCAACTATGCCTTTCATCTCTGTAAAGGTTGTGGGAAAAAGGTCGTTGTATTCGCGCAAAAATTATGTGATACTTTCTAGTGTCTGTTCATCCTAGTAATCTCCAATGCTGACCATTTTGGGCTGCTCAATGGTCCCTATGTTAACCTTCTTTATCTTGATTGGCTCAGAGATGACCTATGAATCTAAGGGTCGTCCTTCCACATCTCTCTCGCCTTCAACTTCTTTGATCTGAATATCACACGGATCATCTTTATCTGGTGCTTCCTTCTGTATGTGGTAGCATGACAATAGATCCTTAACTATTTGCTTATTTCGTTGTTGTACTTCTGTGATAGTTTCTACTTCTGGTTCTTTAATGAATATGACATTTCTGATCCATTTTAGGGCCACGTCGATGTTGGGGTTCTCATGGTCGAATGAGAAAGTGACTGTAAAGTTCTGATGGAGTGTTGCCCATGTCTTGGTTCCTTTACGCATTTCCTGGTCTGTATATCAATTCGTTGGTATGCCCTCTAAAGTATGAATAAAGTGGTGAGACCATTCCTCCGCTGGTGTCATTTTCCACAGTGTTTTACACTCCTCCAAGTGTTCTGCTGGTGTGCCTAGTCTGTCATATTTGTTTTGTTTATTACCTGTCTGTTCTGCGCCGAACCTTATGTGCAGTAATCGCTTACATTGGTACCAATCTGTGATAGTTTCTTTCTGTACACCCCACCATCTGGTGGGTGTAGCCTTTAATGCTAAATCCAGTGCTAGCAATCTAATTACAAAATTGCAGAAGAAGAACAAGTTTGTCTAGACCGAGAAATGGTGGAAGCATTTCAGAGGCTCAAGGAGTTGTTGAAGACAACGTCGATACTAAAGATCCCTGACATGGACAATGACTTCTTGGTATGCACTAGCGCATCCAAGGAAGGCTTAGGCCGAGTCTTGATGCAAGACGATCGAGTCATCGCTTACATCTTGAGAAAGTTAAGAAGGCATGAGGAGAACTATGCAATGCACAATTTGGAGTTGTTAGCCATTGTGTATGCCTTGAGAGTATGGAGACACTACCGGATTGGATGAAAATTAGTACTAAAAACATACCACTATGGTTTACAACACATCTTTACGCAAAGCAACTTGAACGCCCGACAAAGGTGTTAGTCGGAATTGCTTAGCGAGTATGATTTTGAGATTACCTACATAAAAGGAACAATGAACAAAGTGGTGGATGCGTTGAGTCAGAGACCACACATATTTTTGGTGATGCCTCTTTAGACGAATCTACGTGAAAAAATTCTAAATCTACAGTGCGATGATGACTAGTATAAATTGGTTAAGGATTTTATCGGACAAAACACAATTATGGTACCAAAACTTGAGGGATTTACTGTGGAAAATGACAGATTATTGAGATTTAACAATCGGATTTACGTACTACCCAGTGAAGAGTTGAGGAGTTTAATCCTAAATGAGGTTCATAGAGCAGTATACATGGCTCATCCATGAGTCATGAAGATGAGGGAAGACCTTAAACCCTTATTCTTATGGAAAGGAATGNAACTAAGGTCGGCTAGCAATATAATCTCCCAATTCGGGTTTTAAAGGTACGTAACTTATAATTAGTGTAACTTTTGATTGGAATATTTATTTTTTGTGATTCAAAATTTGTGATAAACAAAAAAAGAGGAGTATTATTATTGTTATCCCAAATGGAAAAGGGTGTTCAAAAAATTACTTCAACAATCAAACCTCCATAAATCTCAACCATGACTCATGAAGAAAATGAAGAAATACATAACCAATTGTCCAAATTGGAGAACCAATTTAAGGAAATGGGCTATAATATGTTGAAAAATGTTCATTTGTCACATGTGAAAGAAGTAATTAAAAGAGACATGGATCAAAATATGGAGCACTTACAAAATTCCATGGAGCAGAAGATGGATGAAAATATGGAACAATTACAAAATACCATGGATTGAAAGACGAATAAAAAAATGGAAGAATTTTAAAATTCCATGTCAACCATCTTTTTAAATACCCTAGATGAAATATTCCCTAAAGGAGAAATTAATATGCAAGGAAATCGTGAAAATGTGGAGGAAACAATGATTGAGCCCTATAATCATGATTATTCAACACTCAAAGATCCACATCATATGGGGTTCCACTAATCACCAAGGAACTACTTAATTCCCAAGATCAATATGAGAAAGTTTGAAGGTAAAGATGATATAAAATGCATATTCCATATGGATCAATTCTTTGATCTACACCAAGTGCCAAACTTACAAAAGGTAACTCTTGCATCCTTGTATTTAGAAAATGATCAATTTGTTTGGTATCAATGACTATGTGAATGAAAATATGTTTCTATTGTCTCTTGGTCCATTTTTATAGATGAATTGATAGTACATTATGTGGATATTAAGAGAAATACATTCTTTAGTCAATTGATAAATCTCCAACAAAGAGGTCATTTCCGACAAAGAGACTATTCCAACCATATCTTGTCATGCATTAGATGGAATCAATACTCCACAAACCCTCAAGATAAAAGGATATATCAAAATGAAAAAGGTAACAATGTTGATTGATTTTGGTAGTACCTATAACTTCATTAATTGCAAATTATAAAAAATGCTTAATTGCAATGATTGCATATGGAGGTACCATAATTTTTTTAAGGAAGTTTCATGGTATCAAGATTTGTACGGGGGAGTATTTATTGGATAGTCCCATTATTGCAATTAAAATGGGTGGTGTTGATGTTGTATTAGAGTTCCAATGGTTACAATAATTGGGAACAATGACTCCTAATTTCTAGGAACTTTTCATGAGGTTTTCCTCAGAAGGAAAATAAATTGAGCTCATAGGTATCCAAGGAAAACCATATAAAGTGATAATCTCTAACATCATGAAAACATTACTAAAAAAGGGACACCGTGATGTAATGAACAATTGTGCTCTCTAGATGTTCAAACATCTATGTTCTCTACTCCATTGGATCTCCAAAACGTTATTGAAAATAATTCCAATTTATTTGGAGAGATTCCTAAGGGTCTTCCACTTTCTTGAGATCATGACCAGGCTATTATTTTCCAACGAGGAAGTGTGTCGCCTAACATTAAGCCTTAAAAGTACCCATTTGCAAAAAAAGAGAAAAAATGAACATGTGATTCAAGAAATGATAGAGGTTGGTATCACTCAACCTAGCTAAAGTTCCTTCTCTTCACTAGTAGTGATGATTAAGAAAAGGGAAGGTTCATGGTGCATGTGTTCATATTATATACAACTTAAAAAAATGACCATTAAAGATAAGTTTCCTATTCCTGTCATTGATGAATTATTAAATGAATTGCAAGGAACAATTTTCTTTAGTAAGTTGGATATTTGTTATGGATATCATCAAATCATAATGAATCAAGAAGACATCCCAAAAATATCCTTTATAACACATGAAGGTCATTATGATTTTTTGGTGATGCCATTTGGCCTTACTAATGCACCTTAAATATTTCAAATCTTGATGAATTATGTTTTTGAACCATTCCTTAGAAAATTTGTGTTAGTATTTTTTGATGATATACTAATCTACAACAAAGCTTTGGAAGGGCATGTATAACATGTTGACATGGTCTTAAAACTATTGGAAGAGTGATAACTATATGCAAAGCATTCCAAGTATGTCTTTGGGGTTCAAGAAGTGGAATAGTTAGGTCATATTGTATTTCATGGAGATGTCAAAGTGGACCCTAACAAAATTAAATATATTGTGGAATGGCCAATTCTCAAATCCTTGAAGAATCTTAAAGGATTTTTAGGGTTGATGGGATATTACCATAAATTTGTCAAGAATTGTAGTCAAATAACAAAACCTCTAATAAAATTATTAAAAAAAGAGGCATTTTCTTGGACTCAAGAAGAAACTAAATATTTTGAGAAAATTAAGGAGGTTATGTGTACAACCCTTATCCTAGGAA
>JZKD02S1178140.1:0-12678 GCA_000966675.3 Picea glauca | reverse complement strand
TACAACCTTCAACACCACAACATTTGCTAAGTGATACAATGGCCTGGTAGATGCAACATAGAGGCTATGTATTCTGGAGGAGCTCCTCAATTGTAACACGCGAAACATTTCCTTCATCATGAACCGACACCATATATTTTTCTGGCCGAGACATGTTAGCATGGAATATTTCCACACAAGGATGTTGTCGTTCCATCTGGATGAGGAGGACATCAACAAGGAAGTAATGTCGTGGCCAGAAGTCAAATGCAACCTACGCAAGTTGGGAATGAATTATATTCTGCCTGCGGAGCTACTGAAGAAGACAAACAAAGAAGCAGGAGCCGGAGTGAGCTCAGGTCCAAATTCACAGAAGCCAGAAGCTCCAGCAAAATCAGACTCTGAGGAGGAATAAGAGATGCAACCATTGGAGAAGAATAAAATGTTGGCCCTCCGTCGGTTTCCATCCGATGCCATGTTGTTAGGTGAGGATGTTAACCAGAGCCTGAGCATTGTGTTCATTACCGAACCATTAGTGAAGAGGCCCAAAATCGGGGTTTCACCAAATAAACCTTTGAACCCCCAACCCCTTGCATTAGTTGTCCCCCACACCTGCTCAACGGTTAAAGAAAATCCCATCATCCACATTCAGGATGACCCTGAGCCTGAGACATTTACATCCACATTTGTTACTGAGCACCCTCCATCATCACCACAACTCAAGTCACCAACCCTAGAAACCACCAGTCCACCCCAGACCACAAACCCAGAGTTGATGCAGCTTGATCAGCCAGAGAAAGAGGAGAGAGAACTCCTATGAATAACCCAAGAGTTGTCTAAGTCAAGATCATAATCTTCTAGTCTAAACCCCAAAGTACCAGAGAAGAGCATGAAGTTGACTAGTCCGAACCCATATATCCAGGAATAGCAGACTGAGCCCTCAACGCAAGAAAAAGACACCCAAACTATGGAGGAGCCACAAGCCCACAACAACCAACAAATCACCTCACTGGCCAATGACGAGGGTGCCCAAGAAAGAACAATTCATAAACCAGATGCAACGAAAGAGAAGGAGATACCAGAAGCTCAGAAGGAACCAGAATCAACAATCGGGTAGAGAACGACATTCGAGCATGAACAGATGGAGCGGGTTCTCTATAACCCTCAACAATGTGCAGAACTAATGCAACTATGCATAGACAGAACATAGGTTCTGACTCTCTTTCCCTCAGTTCTAAGGTTGAGGATAGCACCAGGACCAACAACAGAGGAGGAGATAGAGACCCTCTCGGAGCATTCAATGACCAGTGGACTTCCACTACAGACACGAGCACCCAAAGACGCAACCATCTCATCATCCGACCTAGTACAGTGGCCAATGATGCACTTATTTGGACTAATTAGAGCATCAACCGATCAATTAGAGAAAAGGCTCCAGGAGGCCAAGAGGTTTTCCTAAATTGCGAGGGAAGAGTTCGTCATGCAAACATGCAGGACATATGAAGCGCATGACAAAATCCAAGTTCAATGCAAACTAGAAAGAGTGTAGGAAAGACTTGTCAAAGCCTGGCCGGAGATTCGGAAGGTTGCACCCGAACTACCCGAAGCCAATGATGCAGGTGAGACAGAGCACCAAATTGAGCTGCTACAAGGATCATGGACACAACTCGCCACTCGCACTGAGCATATCGAAGAAAAATTATTACATACTCAACAAGAAGCAGATCAACAGCCTCAGAAGCTGCAAGAGCAGATGCAGAAGACTGTACTGCAAGGAAATAATGCCCGAGCAACACTACACAAGTACATAGTGTAATGCACAAAGATCTTCCGATAATTTAGCAATTGGATGGGCATCATCGCTCGATGCAAAGGTCTTGGAGGAGGTGAGCACAAAGATACAGGTACTAAATGAAGAAGTTGCAGCCACAATGGATCTGATGGAGAAACATTAGAAATTCGAGAAAATCCACCAGGTGGACAATGAACTGAACGCCCTCTTTGAGGCACAGTCCATAGCCAAGAAAGAGATGCCTGACTTTCGACTGGTCATTTAGACAACGTACATGTAGATGCATCAATTTGATGCAACATCAGATTCTGAGTGGAACTTGTTGGTCGTGTCCAAGCCAAATGGGTATAGTAAAGAAGAGACCCAACAGTTTGTTACAGAGGCATCACTCCTCGCCAGGAAGTGGCAGGATAAAGTTGGAAACTTCCAAGAAGAGAAGGAGCGAGCCTTACAGTTGGTCCCAGAGTTGGGCCCTTTGCTTGAAGAGGTAAAATAAGAGAAATCACAAACAAAAGAGTTGAAGGAAGAAGAAAAGGAGGACAAGGGAAAACAACAGATGCTCCTGGAATATGCAAAAGAACCAAGCACTTGACTCAAGGATGATTCGAGGATTGTGGTCGGAGCTTGTTGGTCCCTTCATTTTTGGGATAAGAAATCACGCAAGTTTTGACTAAACATGAGTTTTTCAAGCTTAAGAAGAAGTTGGACATCAGAGTAAGAAAGAGTAATAAAAAGCAGTTGTGAAAGACAGTGCAATGCCAGCTAAGCAACAAACGATTGTAACAGAACAAGGAAGCCCGCAAGCCAAGATGGAAGACACAACCTAGCTATATGTAGGGTTGAACATAATTGTAAAAGGGTTAGTCGGTTGTGATTTTAGTGGTTGGGTTATGTGTAACTTCATTGGTTAGCTAGTGATTCAGCTGAATTGTGATCAAGCTCAGTCCGATATTTCCCTCTTGAAGAGGTTGTTGTAATTCAAGTCAAGAAAAGTCTCGAGTCTGTAATGTAATCGACCTATTTGTCTCAGAATTTGAACTCTGTGACATGATTCCAGAGTCAAACGTCTATACAGAGCACTACTAATTATTTCTGAGTCTGTAACTAAATAAAGATTCTGAAGTTAATATGAAGAAGGACCAGAATTTTCAAAATGATGTGTCTCTGTGTGTTTTACTTATGCATTACGATACTTCTTTATGGCTTATAAGTTCTTCTTGATGGTTCTATGTTTAAAGGCTTGTTCATAATGTAAGTAGGTTCAATTCTTGCATACTTAATGTTTAGATCTTTTCATGTCTCCCGTGCAAGGTCAGGATGAGTCCCGAAGGTTCTGTGGATCCTCCTAAGTCTTTTCCTTACCCTTCCCTATCTATTTATCTCAACCGTGCTTTGGGTGAGACTTTTTCTCTTTGGAGGAGATGAAAATGCCAGTGCTCTAGACTACTTGATACCTTTTGTTGGTAACCTGAGAAGGACCCTGGTTTGATCAAACTTGCACCAACAACACCTAGAAGACGAGTACAAAAGAATCACCCTTCAGATCAGATTATCGGAAACAAAGATGCAGGAGTTGAGACTAGAGGAAGAATCCGTTCACAATAAAAAACACACCTAGAACTCTCATCTACGATTGAACCAACCTTTTTTGAAGAGGCCAGTAAGGATGAATTTTGGAATAAGGCCATGGATGAAGAATTGGATCAAATAGAGAAAAATGACACTTGGGAATTGGTTCCAAGACCAAAGGATAAGAATGTGATTGACACAAAGTATGGTATACAGGAATAAATTGAATGAATATGAACAAGTTACAAGGAACAAAGATAGATTGGTATGTAAAGGATATGCACAGGTTGAAGGAATTGACTTTGAAGAAAAAATTTCCCTAGTTTCCAGAATAGAAGCAATCTGATTGTTTTTAGCTTATGCATGCTCCAAAAATATTAAAGTGTATCAAATGGATGTAAAATCAACTTTTCTGAATGGGGAACTTGAAGAAGAAGTCTACATTGACCAACCAGAAGGATCTCAGTTGTCAGAGAACACATATTATGTGTGTAAATTAAAGAAGGCCTTGTATGGTCTAAAACAGCCTCCTAGAGCATGGTACTCTAGACTGGATAAATATTTACAACAGACGGGGTTCGAAAAAGGAAGTGCAAACAACAAACTCTACATCAAGGTAAGTCAAGATAGTATTTTATTAATTGAAGCTTATGTTGATGATATTATTTTTGGTAGTGATGATGACAAGTTAAGCCAGAAATTTGAAAAGGATATGCCGAATGAATTTGAAATATCATTACTTGGAGAACTATCCTTCTTTATAGGACTTCATATACATCAAAGAAACCAAGGAATTTTTATTTCTCAAACCAAGTATATCAGAGAAATGTTAAAGAGGTTTGGAATAGAAGATTGCAAACCAATTATCACTCCCATGCAAACCAGTTGGAAGTTGAGCAAAGATGATGATTCAAAGTCTACATATCAAAGGCAATACAGGTCAATGATTGGTAGCCTACTATATGTGATAACATCCAAACCATATGTAATGCAAGTAGTTTGACAGGTGGAATGATTTTAAGCGGCACCAAAGGAATCACATGTATTAGCAGTGAAGAGCATTTTTATATATCTCAAGGGAGAAAAAGAGTTTGGATTATGGTATCCAAAAGGAAAGCATCTATCACTTAATGCCTACACATATGCAGATTGGGCAGGTTGTATTGATGACTGATGAAGCACCATTGGAGCAATGTTCTACTTGGGTGAGTGTTTAGTATCATGGTTAAGCAAGAAATAATCATCAATATCCTTATCTACAGTCGAGGCAGAGTATATTGCAGCAGCAACATGTTGTACACAGGTTCTATGGATGAAACAAACTCTGACAGATATAGAGGTTGAATATGATGAGTCCATTCCAATCTATTGTGATAATACAAGCACCATCAATATCTCAAAGAACCCAGTTATGCACTCTAAGACGAAAAACATTCCAATAAAGTATCACTTTCTACAGGAACAGGTTGTAAAGAAGAACATCAAAGTTGAATATCTGGGCACAAAAGAACAAGTGGCAGACATATTTACAAAACCGCTTCCATGGGAAGCCTTTGAGTATCTTCCCCAGAGACTTGGAGTAATTTCTACTCCAAAATGAATGATTTTGAATGCTTATCTTATATGTCTTAGATTTACACAAGGAAGTACCATAAAGAGGACAGTTCAAGTCAAGAGATCAGTTTCAGGAAGATTTCAGTCAGGGGAAGTATCCCCAGGGACAGTTCAGTTAGGGGGAGCAGCCCCATATGGAAAGACACCTTTGTCATTGATGACAAAGGGGGAGATATTTATCAGATGCAAAACATAGAGGCATGGTTCTAGGGGGATCGATGGGCACAAGGGGAGAATGAGTGATATGACTTTAGTAGTGCATGACATGACTTCAATATGGCATCAGAGTGTTGCCATCAATGCCAAAGGGGGAGATTGTTGATTAATTGGGTTGGTTGTCATTGATGTCAACCCTTGAAGAAAGTCTAGTAGTGAATTTCGGTAGCACAAAGGTTTGGGTAATGGACCCAAGTTTGTTTGATGGATAATGGTATGTGTTTTGATATATTTGTAGGTAATACTATTCCATATGGATAGTACATGTTATGCCACTTTCGGTGGTATGTGGAATGTCACATAACTCCTCACGGTTAGAGAGTTATGGCCATGTAAAGTTGGAGAACCCTCATAAGTCATCTAGAAGCCCTAAAAGGTCAAAGTAATCAAAGTGTTTTCAAATAAGAAATTATTTAAATAATAAAGTGAAGTGATGAGTGTACTATAAGTCAAAGAGGATGCAAAAGAAATTATTTAAATAATAAAGTTAATGGAGAACTCCCTAAAATAAAGAAAGTNTACAACCTTCAACACCACAACATTTGCTAAGTGATACAATGGCCTGGTAGATGCAACATAGAGGCTATGTATTCTGGAGGAGCTCCTCAATTGTAACACGCGAAACATTTCCTTCATCATGAACCGACACCATATATTTTTCTGGCCGAGACATGTTAGCATGGAATATTTCCACACAAGGATGTTGTCGTTCCATCTGGATGAGGAGGACATCAACAAGGAAGTAATGTCGTGGCCAGAAGTCAAATGCAACCTACGCAAGTTGGGAATGAATTATATTCTGCCTGCGGAGCTACTGAAGAAGACAAACAAAGAAGCAGGAGCCGGAGTGAGCTCAGGTCCAAATTCACAGAAGCCAGAAGCTCCAGCAAAATCAGACTCTGAGGAGGAATAAGAGATGCAACCATTGGAGAAGAATAAAATGTTGGCCCTCCGTCGGTTTCCATCCGATGCCATGTTGTTAGGTGAGGATGTTAACCAGAGCCTGAGCATTGTGTTCATTACCGAACCATTAGTGAAGAGGCCCAAAATCGGGGTTTCACCAAATAAACCTTTGAACCCCCAACCCCTTGCATTAGTTGTCCCCCACACCTGCTCAACGGTTAAAGAAAATCCCATCATCCACATTCAGGATGACCCTGAGCCTGAGACATTTACATCCACATTTGTTACTGAGCACCCTCCATCATCACCACAACTCAAGTCACCAACCCTAGAAACCACCAGTCCACCCCAGACCACAAACCCAGAGTTGATGCAGCTTGATCAGCCAGAGAAAGAGGAGAGAGAACTCCTATGAATAACCCAAGAGTTGTCTAAGTCAAGATCATAATCTTCTAGTCTAAACCCCAAAGTACCAGAGAAGAGCATGAAGTTGACTAGTCCGAACCCATATATCCAGGAATAGCAGACTGAGCCCTCAACGCAAGAAAAAGACACCCAAACTATGGAGGAGCCACAAGCCCACAACAACCAACAAATCACCTCACTGGCCAATGACGAGGGTGCCCAAGAAAGAACAATTCATAAACCAGATGCAACGAAAGAGAAGGAGATACCAGAAGCTCAGAAGGAACCAGAATCAACAATCGGGTAGAGAACGACATTCGAGCATGAACAGATGGAGCGGGTTCTCTATAACCCTCAACAATGTGCAGAACTAATGCAACTATGCATAGACAGAACATAGGTTCTGACTCTCTTTCCCTCAGTTCTAAGGTTGAGGATAGCACCAGGACCAACAACAGAGGAGGAGATAGAGACCCTCTCGGAGCATTCAATGACCAGTGGACTTCCACTACAGACACGAGCACCCAAAGACGCAACCATCTCATCATCCGACCTAGTACAGTGGCCAATGATGCACTTATTTGGACTAATTAGAGCATCAACCGATCAATTAGAGAAAAGGCTCCAGGAGGCCAAGAGGTTTTCCTAAATTGCGAGGGAAGAGTTCGTCATGCAAACATGCAGGACATATGAAGCGCATGACAAAATCCAAGTTCAATGCAAACTAGAAAGAGTGTAGGAAAGACTTGTCAAAGCCTGGCCGGAGATTCGGAAGGTTGCACCCGAACTACCCGAAGCCAATGATGCAGGTGAGACAGAGCACCAAATTGAGCTGCTACAAGGATCATGGACACAACTCGCCACTCGCACTGAGCATATCGAAGAAAAATTATTACATACTCAACAAGAAGCAGATCAACAGCCTCAGAAGCTGCAAGAGCAGATGCAGAAGACTGTACTGCAAGGAAATAATGCCCGAGCAACACTACACAAGTACATAGTGTAATGCACAAAGATCTTCCGATAATTTAGCAATTGGATGGGCATCATCGCTCGATGCAAAGGTCTTGGAGGAGGTGAGCACAAAGATACAGGTACTAAATGAAGAAGTTGCAGCCACAATGGATCTGATGGAGAAACATTAGAAATTCGAGAAAATCCACCAGGTGGACAATGAACTGAACGCCCTCTTTGAGGCACAGTCCATAGCCAAGAAAGAGATGCCTGACTTTCGACTGGTCATTTAGACAACGTACATGTAGATGCATCAATTTGATGCAACATCAGATTCTGAGTGGAACTTGTTGGTCGTGTCCAAGCCAAATGGGTATAGTAAAGAAGAGACCCAACAGTTTGTTACAGAGGCATCACTCCTCGCCAGGAAGTGGCAGGATAAAGTTGGAAACTTCCAAGAAGAGAAGGAGCGAGCCTTACAGTTGGTCCCAGAGTTGGGCCCTTTGCTTGAAGAGGTAAAATAAGAGAAATCACAAACAAAAGAGTTGAAGGAAGAAGAAAAGGAGGACAAGGGAAAACAACAGATGCTCCTGGAATATGCAAAAGAACCAAGCACTTGACTCAAGGATGATTCGAGGATTGTGGTCGGAGCTTGTTGGTCCCTTCATTTTTGGGATAAGAAATCACGCAAGTTTTGACTAAACATGAGTTTTTCAAGCTTAAGAAGAAGTTGGACATCAGAGTAAGAAAGAGTAATAAAAAGCAGTTGTGAAAGACAGTGCAATGCCAGCTAAGCAACAAACGATTGTAACAGAACAAGGAAGCCCGCAAGCCAAGATGGAAGACACAACCTAGCTATATGTAGGGTTGAACATAATTGTAAAAGGGTTAGTCGGTTGTGATTTTAGTGGTTGGGTTATGTGTAACTTCATTGGTTAGCTAGTGATTCAGCTGAATTGTGATCAAGCTCAGTCCGATATTTCCCTCTTGAAGAGGTTGTTGTAATTCAAGTCAAGAAAAGTCTCGAGTCTGTAATGTAATCGACCTATTTGTCTCAGAATTTGAACTCTGTGACATGATTCCAGAGTCAAACGTCTATACAGAGCACTACTAATTATTTCTGAGTCTGTAACTAAATAAAGATTCTGAAGTTAATATGAAGAAGGACCAGAATTTTCAAAATGATGTGTCTCTGTGTGTTTTACTTATGCATTACGATACTTCTTTATGGCTTATAAGTTCTTCTTGATGGTTCTATGTTTAAAGGCTTGTTCATAATGTAAGTAGGTTCAATTCTTGCATACTTAATGTTTAGATCTTTTCATGTCTCCCGTGCAAGGTCAGGATGAGTCCCGAAGGTTCTGTGGATCCTCCTAAGTCTTTTCCTTACCCTTCCCTATCTATTTATCTCAACCGTGCTTTGGGTGAGACTTTTTCTCTTTGGAGGAGATGAAAATGCCAGTGCTCTAGACTACTTGATACCTTTTGTTGGTAACCTGAGAAGGACCCTGGTTTGATCAAACTTGCACCAACAACACCTAGAAGACGAGTACATAAGAATCACCCTTCAGATCAGATTATCGGAAACAAAGATGCAGGAGTTGAGACTAGAGGAAGAATCCGTTCACAATAAAAAACACACCTAGAACTCTCATCTACGATTGAACCAACCTTTTTTGAAGAGGCCAGTAAGGATGAATTTTGGAATAAGGCCATGGATGAAGAATTGGATCAAATAGAGAAAAATGACACTTGGGAATTGGTTCCAAGACCAAAGGATAAGAATGTGATTGACACAAAGTATGGTATACAGGAATAAATTGAATGAATATGAACAAGTTACAAGGAACAAAGATAGATTGGTATGTAAAGGATATGCACAGGTTGAAGGAATTGACTTTGAAGAAAAAATTTCCCTAGTTTCCAGAATAGAAGCAATCTGATTGTTTTTAGCTTATGCATGCTCCAAAAATATTAAAGTGTATCAAATGGATGTAAAATCAACTTTTCTGAATGGGGAACTTGAAGAAGAAGTCTACATTGACCAACCAGAAGGATCTCAGTTGTCAGAGAACACATATTATGTGTGTAAATTAAAGAAGGCCTTGTATGGTCTAAAACAGCCTCCTAGAGCATGGTACTCTAGACTGGATAAATATTTACAACAGACGGGGTTCGAAAAAGGAAGTGCAAACAACAAACTCTACATCAAGGTAAGTCAAGATAGTATTTTATTAATTGAAGCTTATGTTGATGATATTATTTTTGGTAGTGATGATGACAAGTTAAGCCAGAAATTTGAAAAGGATATGCCGAATGAATTTGAAATATCATTACTTGGAGAACTATCCTTCTTTATAGGACTTCATATACATCAAAGAAACCAAGGAATTTTTATTTCTCAAACCAAGTATATCAGAGAAATGTTAAAGAGGTTTGGAATAGAAGATTGCAAACCAATTATCACTCCCATGCAAACCAGTTGGAAGTTGAGCAAAGATGATGATTCAAAGTCTACATATCAAAGGCAATACAGGTCAATGATTGGTAGCCTACTATATGTGATAACATCCAAACCATATGTAATGCAAGTAGTTTGACAGGTGGAATGATTTTAAGCGGCACCAAAGGAATCACATGTATTAGCAGTGAAGAGCATTTTTATATATCTCAAGGGAGAAAAAGAGTTTGGATTATGGTATCCAAAAGGAAAGCATCTATCACTTAATGCCTACACATATGCAGATTGGGCAGGTTGTATTGATGACTGATGAAGCACCATTGGAGCAATGTTCTACTTGGGTGAGTGTTTAGTATCATGGTTAAGCAAGAAATAATCATCAATATCCTTATCTACAGTCGAGGCAGAGTATATTGCAGCAGCAACATGTTGTACACAGGTTCTATGGATGAAACAAACTCTGACAGATATAGAGGTTGAATATGATGAGTCCATTCCAATCTATTGTGATAATACAAGCACCATCAATATCTCAAAGAACCCAGTTATGCACTCTAAGACGAAAAACATTCCAATAAAGTATCACTTTCTACAGGAACAGGTTGTAAAGAAGAACATCAAAGTTGAATATCTGGGCACAAAAGAACAAGTGGCAGACATATTTACAAAACCGCTTCCATGGGAAGCCTTTGAGTATCTTCCCCAGAGACTTGGAGTAATTTCTACTCCAAAATGAATGATTTTGAATGCTTATCTTATATGTCTTAGATTTACACAAGGAAGTACCATAAAGAGGACAGTTCAAGTCAAGAGATCAGTTTCAGGAAGATTTCAGTCAGGGGAAGTATCCCCAGGGACAGTTCAGTTAGGGGGAGCAGCCCCATATGGAAAGACACCTTTGTCATTGATGACAAAGGGGGAGATATTTATCAGATGCAAAACATAGAGGCATGGTTCTAGGGGGATCGATGGGCACAAGGGGAGAATGAGTGATATGACTTTAGTAGTGCATGACATGACTTCAATATGGCATCAGAGTGTTGCCATCAATGCCAAAGGGGGAGATTGTTGATTAATTGGGTTGGTTGTCATTGATGTCAACCCTTGAAGAAAGTCTAGTAGTGAATTTCGGTAGCACAAAGGTTTGGGTAATGGACCCAAGTTTGTTTGATGGATAATGGTATGTGTTTTGATATATTTGTAGGTAATACTATTCCATATGGATAGTACATGTTATGCCACTTTCGGTGGTATGTGGAATGTCACATAACTCCTCACGGTTAGAGAGTTATGGCCATGTAAAGTTGGAGAACCCTCATAAGTCATCTAGAAGCCCTAAAAGGTCAAAGTAATCAAAGTGTTTTCAAATAAGAAATTATTTAAATAATAAAGTGAAGTGATGAGTGTACTATAAGTCAAAGAGGATGCAAAAGAAATTATTTAAATAATAAAGTTAATGGAGAACTCCCTAAAATAAAGAAAGTGGTTTAAGAGATTTTAGAAGGTAAATAATAAAGTGAAGTGATGAGTGTACTATAAGTCAAAGTGGATAAAAAAGAAATTATTTAAATAATAAAGTTAATGGAGAAACTACTAAGTGGCAAGTGGTTAGAAGTTGGTTAACCCTAAAATAATGAAAGTGGGTTAAGATAGTTAAAAGGAAACCCCTTGAGGAAGCTACATGAAAGTATAAATAAGAGGCACGACTCTCTCATTTTATTCACACTTGAATATCATTGAATATCTATTTTTGTGAAAGTTTATTTGGGAAGGTATTATTGATAGAGAAAAATAGCAGCAGAAAAAGTGCGGTAGAAAAAGTGCGGCGGGAAAATTGTGGCAGAAAAAAATGCAGCAGAAAAAGTGCGACAAAAAAATCGCTGCAGAAAAATCACAACAGAAAAAGTGTGGCAAAAAAATTGCGGCAGAAAAGGTGCGGCAGAAAAATTGTTGCAAAAAAAGTGTGCCAGAAAAATCGCGGCAAAAAAAATGTGACAAAAAAAGTGCGGTAGAAAAATCACGACATAAAAAGTAGTGTAGAAAAATCACGACAGCAACATGGTTGGGATCTATTTATGAGAGATATGGCACATCTTGTTTGAGGTATGTTTTGTGAGCTAGGGTTTATCTCTTGAGATGGTATTGGATGTTCAGTATTGTTGCATGTATCATATTTGTTGAGGAATACAGTTGGTATTTTGTTGTTGGTATTTGGCATATGGGTATTGGTCTTTTGGTTGTGATGTGTTGTTGAAGTTGTTGGCTTAGCTTGAGGCTACATAACAGTGAGGTTGTGGCACATGGTTTGATGTAAGGGTTTATGGTATTTGGTTTATGGATAGAGTGATAAATTGTTAGATAACTTTTGATGGTTATATTGGTGTATGTCTTTGGTATATGGTTGAGGTACATGTTGGGTACATGGTTGAGAAAAGTAGTTGATGAGTTGACACACACATGAGGTGTATAGTTGATGATTTGGCACATACATGAGGTGTATAGTTGACTATTTGGAACATACATGAGGTGTATAGTTGATGATGTTGGTACATCTTGATGAGTCAAGGTTGATGCATGGTTGATGCATGGTACATGTTGGTTCAGGTCATTGGTAAATATTGTTTGGTGCAAGTTGATTGGTACAGGCTGTTACAGGTTATCCGTATAGGTTGACAGTGGCAGTGGTTGATTCAGTGACAGTGACAGATTGTCTACATTTAACATCTATATTTCATCGTGGTTGGATGGGGAAAGGACAGGTGGTTGTAGCCACCTTTCGGTTGTA
>JZKD02S1178107.1:0-12678 GCA_000966675.3 Picea glauca | reverse complement strand
TCTAAAAATAACTTGGCATTTTAACTAAGAATTCACAACTAAAATTATGACCCACGCACCTATTTTCAACATCGGTGAAATCCAAGCAGACAAATGACCACGTAGTAACGCTAATTATTGATCGTCGATGTATCATCAACATCAGGAAAAAATGAAGGAGGAATGTGCCGATTGCTAATTATGTTCGCGAAGAAGTTTTCAGGAAATTGCCGATATCCCATCGACGTCGGTGAAATATGAAAGGGAAAAACATTAACATGGGCCAAAACGAACCTCCGATCACCGATTACTGATGCATTGTTTGGAGTTGGTGAAATCCCAAATATTTAAAATGTGGAAACTTTCGCGTTGACACATCATTGAGCACCGATCACCGATGCATTTTTGGCATCGATAAGCTTCGAGGGGGGTAATATGGGAACAATTGTTTCAGCATCTCATAGATCATCGATCCTCGATACTTCTTCGACATCAATGGGATAGGACATGTTTGTCAAAGTGCATATCTAACGAAAAACCCCGATTCTGAATAAACTTTTAGGTGAAGGAGCCAAATTCAAACGCCACATGTCTATGACGTGTAGGCATTTCGTATGGCCTAGCTTCATCGCGAGTCACCTTAGGTTTCCTCGTGTCCTAGTCACACTTCCAAGACAACATTTCCACATCAAAATTGTACAACAATATGGATTGGCATTAAATATTTTTGCCAAAAGATATCACGAACATTGTATAAGAAAAACGATGACCCCCGATCCACTTGTTTAAATTAGTAGAATGATGAGACGTTTTCAGTGCAAAATAAGATCAGATTCTACCATGTAATAGGCCAATTAATTTTTCGCTCCGCATACGTTTCTATCCCATGCACCGAACGAATAACGGGAATTTTAAATTGTCGATGAACCACAATGTAGCCCGCTCATGCATCACCAACCTACGACTATATTTAATCCCAAGCATAATGCGGATCTTGGTGACAGATTGTGTCGCCCTGAATTGAAGAAATGATGTGACACGGTAAGTATTCTCTGTGTTTAAATTACTAAGACAATTTCAAACCCCAACATTTTGTTCACAAGTTTCTTATTCCCAGAGAAATCAAAGAAGCAAAAAGAGCGTCTCAAGAGTGCACTTGATTCTCAGAATTTCAAAACCAAGTTAAGCTAGTGCGAAGAAGAGGTATGTCTTAATTTATCATTTTGGTAGTCGCATTTTATTTATATATCAATATCATCTATGTAAGACGGTGTCTAACTCTGCTCTTTCTGCAGAAAAATGCCTCCAAGGAAGCCAACGACCAGACGCTCGCCAAGGGCACCAAAATTGAAAGAAGCAGAGGTTAGTGAAGGATCTTCTCCGGGCATTGTGAGGTAAATGGAGTTTGTTACTAAAGCAGAGCCTGTCATTAGTACATCTACTAAGAAGGAATTTTCCTAACCCCCTGCATTTGGTGACACAGAGGCGGGAAATGAGTCAAATATATTGCCCTCACAATGGGGATATATGTTCAACAGGATTAACCGGGAAGATTACCCAGAATTTATCCCCCACAATGACCCAGATGTAAGGATGATCGACGACCATGTTTTTCTGAATATCCGGTGGTCATTCCAACATATGGTAGCCTGTCAAACCCTGGTATTGCCCTGTATTGAGACCTTGGGTGGATAATCGACCATACAGACACAATGAAGTGCCTGGTCAATGATGGAATGGCGGATGCATCAGTGTTTTTCTCCTGACGGAGGTCCAAAAATACTACAATCTCAGGGACCCGGAGGAGCGGTTAACCACTGATTTCGTAGTGAAATTCTATGAGTTCCATGACACCAACAGATTGATGGCCTTCTGGTGGAAGGAAGACAAAAAATTCACAAACTGGAGAAATGACTGGTATGGAACAACAAACCTAAGGGAGCCATACATTTATTTGATGGCTCTAATATGTCAATTGTACGAGGAGAAGGATTGTGCCAAGTTTTCGGGAGCATGGATTCCCATGGCATACACTGTGGCCATCTCTGGGAGAAGCTTCAACCGGGGAGAAATCATTTCAAAACAATTGAGAACCAATATATTGTAGGCCAAGACACCAAAGGATAGAGAAATGTCTACTTTTCAAATGGCATCGTACCTACTAGATGTAATTTGTGTAAGGAACGTTTTTACAGGCATGAATCTGAGCTCGCATGTCTTTGAGCTACCTATACATGTCTACTTCAACATTTTGTGGGAAAACAAGGACAAAAAATATTATGCTCTCATCTGAGATGAGTTTATAGCTCGGTTCTATTTTATTATTTTTAAGAAAGAATGCCCAAGAATTTTGGCAACGGCCAAGAAAATGATCTAAAATTAGGCCACTAGTACCTAGAGGAAACCACGACTTATATCAGGATGTTTGGGGCAATCGAGGCACCAGATTTACTCCCTGCTCTTGTCCCAGACCGGCTCGTCATTGGAGAAATCTATTACCAAATCATCCTGTAGGGATATAATGCCACTCTAGTTAAAGACAAGAAGCGAGCATTCATACCCTATGGTTTCCATAGGGGGTTTTACATGGTGAAGGATACTATGCAAGCTAAACAAGAGGGTTTGAGCAAGTTGGAATACAGATTCTCCACAAGCCAATTTCGTAAACATCACCCTAGAGGCCTGGTACTTCAGCATGCATCACAAGTCTCTTCCTGCTGGCCATACGTACATGATAAGTTCGAAGACAAAATCTTTACAAAATGTGCTCAGGATTTGAAGGAGGTGTTGTAGAGGAAATCTAACCCAAATATGACTAGATGTAAAGCGATGAGTATGGAAGAGTAGGTCAATACTATATAAAAGTCATCTCAGGAATCCCTTAGAGTAAGATATGAGAGAAGAGCAATCAAATCTACAAAGGCATAGATGAGAGAAGTGTTGTTACTAGAAGAAGCTCAAAGAGTCATAGAAAGGCTGGAAGACGACGCTATGCTTGATCCTTTGATAGAAATCTTGAGGGTCACCTCGGCTGACACAAGAACTCTCGAATAAGAGAAAATCGACTTAGAAACAATTCTACTAGAGGGAACTGCCGATCCAAAAAATCCCAGAGTTTTGTCACCACAAGCCAGATCATCGGTGATTATTCCAGCCCAACAGGAGATTCCAAGAACATCGGGTGAAACAAGTGTGTTGAACATTCTCTTTGATTTCATTACCATCTATGATGATGAAGAGAGCTTGAAGGTCTCTCTTATAACTCTAGTACCAATCACAGAGGATAAAGAACCGAGGGGAACATCAGCTCCAACTATCAATGCTTTGATTATAAACCCTCCGCAGAGTGACCATGAGACCGAGAGTATCCTAGACACTAAATTTCTCGACCTATCACAGACTCTGAAAGACAACTCCAAGGATGAGATAGGCTCTGGTGAACAAGAAGAGGAACTGCAGCAGCTGGATATCACCACCACAACAACCGATCACCAATTTAGTGTTGATCTTGCAATCGTTTCTCCATTTAAGGCTTAAAACCCACCATTCGACGAACACCAACGGAAGGTCGAGTCTCTAGAACATATAGAAGTTTCCCCTGTCAAAGAGGTTCAAGAGCCAGTCCTAGAACAAATACATACGACACAAAGCGTGGGCAACACTCTGACCTAGGGAGACCAACAGATCCATGAGCCCTATGGATGATGTCGTCGATATACATGAAAAGAAGNTGTTATCTAAATTTTCCAAATGCCTACTTTGCCTTCCAAGCTCAGGATCATCTCATCTAGGATTGTCCCCATCAGAAGCCTTCTTCAGGGGGTCCTCCATCTTTGGATGATGCAGGTGCTTCAACATCAGTGGCCCCACCTGGCCAACTAGGTTCCTCAATTGGTTCAACCCGAGCTTCTAAGGAGGTCATCTCTAAGGTCCTTGTAGAAGGGAATGTCCCTCTATCTAAACATGGATCTAGTAGTAGGATTGATGAAGTAGTGGTTCAAGAGTCTTCTAAAGGTGCTAGTGGCCTGATATGATAATTAGTTCATGTTGAGCGCTCAACACACCCTAAAATCTTTTTGAATTTTTTTCTCTTTTGGGTACCACTTGTTTTCTTTGTTTCTTTTTTTCTGAATTGAGTCTGTTCTGTAGGAATCATTAAGTTTAGTTTCCATGTCTCATTATCAATCACATTAGGATTTACTTGGACATCAAATTGAAACTTTTTCTCTAAAAATAACTTGGCATTTTAACTAAGAATTCACAACTAAAATTATGACCCACGCACCTATTTTCAACATCGGTGAAATCCAAGCAGACAAATGACCACGTAGTAACGCTAATCATTGATCGTCGATGTATCATCAACATCGGGAAAAAACAAAGGAGGAATGTGCCGATTGCTAATTATGTTCGCGAAGAAGTTTTCAGGAAATTGTCGATATCCCATCGACGTCTGTGAAATATGAAAGGGAAAAACATTAACATGGGTCAAAACAAACCTCCGATCACCGATTACTGATGCATTGTTTGGAGTTGGTGAAATCCCAAATATTTAAATTGTGGAAACTTTCGCATTGACACATCGTTGAGCACCGATCACCGATGCATTTTTGGCATCGATAAGCTTCGAGGGGGGTAATATGGGAACAATTGTTTCAACATCTCATAGATCATCGATCCTCGATACTTCTTCGACATCAACGAGATAGGACATGTTTGTCAAAGCGCATATCTAACTAAAAACCCCGATTCTGAATAAGCTCTTAGGTGAAGGAGCCAAATTCAAATGCCACATGTCTATGACGTGTAGGCATTTCGTATGGCCTAGTTTCATCGCGAGTCACCTTAGGTTTCCTCGTGTCCTAGTCACACTTCCAAGACAACATTTCCACATCAAAATTGTACGACAATATGGATTGGCATCAAAGCTTTTTGCCAAAAGATATCACGAAGATTGTATAAGAAAAATGACGACCCTCGATCCACTTGTTTAAATTAGCAAAATGATGAGACGTTTTTAGCGCAAAATAAGATCAGATTCTATCATTTAATAGGCCAATTAATGTTTTGCTCCGCATACATTGCTATCCCGTGCACCGGACGAATAACGAGAATTTTAAATTGTTGATGAACCACAATGTAGCCCGCTCATGCGTCGCCAACCTACGACTACATTTAATCCCAAGCATAATGCGGATCTTGGTGACAGATTGTGTCGCCCTGAATTGAAGAAATGATGTGACAAGGTAAGTATTCTCTGTGTTTAAATTAATAAGACAATTTCAAACCCCAACATTTTGTTCACAAGTTTCTTACTCCCAGAGAAATCAAAGAAGCAAAAAGAGTGTCTCAAGAGTGGCACTTGATTCTCAGAATTTCAAAACCAAGTTAAGCTAGTGCGAAGAAGAGGTATGTCTTAATTTTATCATTTTGGCAGTCGCATTTTATTTATATATCAATATCATCTCTGTAAGATGGTGTCTAACTCTGCTCTTTCTACAGGAAAATGCTTCCAAGGAAGACAATGACCAGATGCTCGCCAAGGGCACCAAAATTGAAAGAAGCAGAGGTTAGTGAAGGATCTTCTCCGAGCATTGTGAGGTAAATGGAGTTTGTTACTAAAGCAGAGCCGGCCATTAGTACATCTACTAAGAAGGAATTTTCCTAACCCCTTGCATTTGGTGACACAGAGGCGAGCAATGGGTCAAATATATTGCTCTCACAATGGGGATATATGTTCAACAGGATTAACCGGGAAGATTATCCAGAATTTATCCCCCAAAATGACCCAGATGTAAGGATGCTCGACGACCATGTTTTTTCGAACATTCGGTGGTCATTCCTACATATGGTAGCTTGTCGAACCCTGGTATTGTCCTGTATTGAGACCTTGGGTGGATAATCGACCATACAGACACAATGAAGTGCCTGGTCAATGATGAGAATGGTGGACGCGTCAGTGTTTTTCTCCCGACGGAGGTCCAAAAATACTACAATCTCAGGGACCCGGAGGAGCGGTTAACCACTGATTTCGTAGTGAAATTCTATGAGTTCCATGACACCAACATATTGATGGCCTCCTGGTGGAAGGAAGACAAAAAATTCACAAACTGGAGAAATGACTGGTATGGAACAACAAATCTACGGGAGCCATACATTTATTTGATGGCTCTAATATGTCAATTGTACGAGGAGAATGATTGTGCCAAGTTTTCGGAAGCATGGATGCCCATGGCATACACTGTGGCTATCTCTGGGAGAAGCTTCAACTGGGGAGCAATCATTTCAAAACAATTGAGAACCAATATATTGTAGGCCAAGACACCAAAGGATAGAGAAACGTCTACTTTTCAAATGGCATCGTACCTACTAGACGTAATTTGTGCTAGGAACGTTTTCACATGCATGAATCTGAGCTCGCATGTCTTTGAGCTACCTATACACGTCTACTTCAACATTTTGTGGGAAAACAAGGACAAAAAATATTATGCTCTCATCTGAGATGAGTTTATAGCTCGGGTCTATTTTATTATTTTTAAGAAAGAATGCCCAAGAATTTTGGCAACGACCAAGAAAATGATCTAAAAATTAGGCCACTAGTACGTAGAGGAAACCACGACTTATATCAGGATGTTTGGGGCAATCGAGGCACCAGATTTACTCCCTGCTCTTGTCCCAGACCATCTCGTCGTGGGAGAAATATGTTACCAAATCATCTTGCAGGGCTATAATGCCACTCTAGTTAAAGACAAGAAGTGAGCATTCATACCCTATGGTTTCCATAGGGGGTTTTACATGGTGAAGGATACTATGCAAGCTAAACAAGAGGGTTTGAGCAAGTTGGAATACAGATTCCCCACAGGCCAATTTCGCAAACATGACCCTAGAGGCCTGGTACTTCAGCATGCATCACAAGTCTCTTCCTGCTGGCCATACATACATGATAAGTTCGAAGACAAAATCTTTACAAAATGTGCTCAGGATTTGAAGGAGGTGTTGTAGAGGAAATCTAACCCAAATATGACTAGATTTAAAGCGATGAGTATGGAAGAGTAGGTAAATACTATATAATAGTCATCTTAGGAATCCCTCAGAGTAAGATATGAGAGAAGAGCAATCAAATCTACAAAGGCATAGATGAGAGGAGTGTTGTTACTAGAAGAAGCTCAAAGAGTCATAGAAAGGCTGGAAGACGACCCTATGCTTGATCCTTTGATAGAAATCTTGAGGGTCACCCCGGCTGACACAAGAACTCTCGAATAAGAGAAAATCGACTTAGAAACAATTCTACTAGAGGGAACTGCCGATCCAAAAAATCCCAGAGTTTTGTCACCACAAGCCAGACCATCAGTGATTATTCCAGCCCAACAGGAGATTCCAAGAACATCGGGTGAAACAAGTTTGTTGAACATTCTCTTTGATTTCATTACCATCTATGATGATGAAGAGAGCTTGAAGGTCTCTCTTATAACTCTAGTACCAATCACAGAGGATAAAGAACCGAGGGGAACATCAGCTCCAACTATCAATGCTTTGATTATAAACCCTCCGCAGAGTGACCATGAGACCGAGAGTATCCTAGACACTAAATTTCTCAACCTATCTGGGACTCTGAAAGACAACTCCAAGGATGAGATAGGCTCTGGTGAACAAGAAGAGGAACTGCAACAGCTGGATATCACCACCACAACAACCGATCACCAATTTAGTGTTGATCTTGCAACCGTTTCTCCATTTAAGGCTTAAACTCCACCAGTCGACGAACACCAACGGGAGGTCAAGTCTCTAGAACATATAGAAGTTTCCCCTGTCAAAGAGGTTCACGAGCCAGTCCTAGAACAAATACATACAACACGAAGCGTGGGCAACACTCTGACCTAGGGAGACTAACAGATCCATGAGCCCTATGGATGATGTCGCCGATATACATGAAAAGAAGTGTCGGGGAAGGAAACCAAGGTTAAAGGCCTTATAAAACTTTTTTGAACAAAAACCCGCCTTTCAAAGCAATTGAACCTCCTCCCCCAACCAACTTAAACATCAACCTGGGGAATGTAGCATCTGACTCTTTTTGTATGTACCATCAAGAGAAACATTCTGAAAGAGACTGTCCCCAATGGGTGCACCCTATGAATTTGATGGTCGATCGATTCCTTGGCGAAATTTCTCTTACCAAACAATCAAGTAGCTTAACAGTAAATATCACCGATCAGGAAGAAATTGAGCCACTAGAAGAAACAACGATGTTGTTGTGGGATTTTTACTTACCTATGCCTCTCGATGATGTATTTGAGGCACATGAACCACCCGCTGAGGTTTTGGGTGTACAAACACAGAGGAGGGGTCAACCAATCCAAAATAATCAATCTTTGAGAGGGAACCAAATAGCCGATCACTCGAAAGCACCGATTGTCTCTCATAGAAACCCTATAAACATACACACACGGGAAACACCTAAGCTAGACTACAACAGAGTAGAATACTTAAAGAAGTTGAAGGCTAATGTGTCGGTCATGGACATGTGCAGGATTCCCCAACAAAAGGATTTTATGTTACATGCCTTAAAGTCAATTGAAACCCCTACAACGAGCACTGACCTAGGAGAGGTCCAATATCCCATAAATTTAAAGGATAAACCAAGTGTGAATGCTTGCTATTTAGACAAAAGAGGAAAGCCTTTAGTCCCACCTTTGTTTTTAACGTTTGAAGTCTTCAATAGAAACCTATATAATTGCTTAGTCAATTCAGGAGCATCCTCCAATGTCATGCCATTGTAAATTTGCAAGAAATTGAACGCAACCCCGCTCAAAAGTGATAGACATGTTATACAACTAGACATGAATCAGGTAAAGGTTATTGGGGAACTTAAAGATGTCATGATCAAAATGGCTGCACACCCAAAATTTGTTCAAGTAAGTGACATAATCGTAGTAGATATCCCAGAGGCTTATGGACTGCTACTCAGTCGAGATTGGTCTGAGAAATTGAATGGATACTTTAGTACAGACTGGGCTCACCTCTGGTTTCCATTAAAGGGACATGCAAACATGATTAGGATCGATAGGGAAAGATATCTCAGACACACTGTTACCGATCTAGAAGCTTTCAACGTACCCTCGTCGAAATATTTTCCCATGTTAGGAAACTACTCTCACGATTCTGACTTGGACAATTTCACCCCTCGCTCATTTGATGTACCTCTCACTCAAAACTCTGAAATGAATTTTCAAGTAAACCTACTGGCAGACACATAAGAAAGCATCTTCTGTTAGGATCCTATGTTGGGAGCAACAGACAAGGAATATGGAGGTGAGAAAATAACTAGGCATGAAGAAGTTACTAAATTTTTCTCACAAGTTTGGATGTTGTATTTTGATATGTCTAAATCACAAGAAGGGTCGGGAGCAGGATGTGTTCTCATTGACCCAAAGGGGAAGCATAATTTCTTATCCTGCAAGATATAATTTGAATGCACCAATAACACTACTGAGTATGAATCTCTAGTTCAGGGATTAAAGAAAGCCATAGACTTAAACATTAAAGAACTAAAATTTTCTRGGGACTCTGAAATTATCGTTAGGCAAGTGAAGAATACCATCCATTGCAATTCACCCYACTTGAKAAATTACCAACAAGAGGTGCATAGACTAATAGAAATTTTTKAGGCCTTTAATATTTCTGTTGYTCCCAAGACAAAGAATACTTTGGTTGACTCTTTAGCCACCGCAGCCTCGAGATTATCTCCTTTAGAAGATTATGAAGCCTMTAGGTTCACAGTGGAACTGCTCTACAAGCCTTCGGTTCCCAACAACATTTCTAACTGGAAAGTCTTTGAAGGAGATGAACAAATTGTAGAGTTCCTAACTAATCAAGAGAATTTTAAAGATTTGGCTATTGACGATGAAGTATTCCAAGATCAACTAGCAGAAACAAAATCCCTCCAACAGAACAAGGGAAAATACCATGTTGATAATCATCCCAAGTTTCACACGATACCTAAAGGGGTAGTCAGTTTGGAAGATCTCTTCGACTTGAGAGAAAGGTTTAAGGGGCCGAAGAATGAAAAAATGGGGAGCTCATTCCCTTTACATAAAACTATAAACTTAGGCACCCTTGAGAACCCCAAGAATGTGAACATTGGTAGGATAGTATCCAAAGAAGATAGGAAAGCTTATATCAAACCATTTAAGGAATATCATGATATCTTTGCCTGGTCTTACAAGGAACTGAAAATATATGATACTCACATTATATATCACACAATCCCATTGAAACATGGCATAAAACCTTTCCAAAAGAAATTACGAAAGTACCATCCATCTATGGAACCCTTGCTGTATCAAGAAATGAAGAAATTGTTAGATGCTAAGATTATCTTTCAAGTTAGACACTCTGCCTGGGTAGCCAATTTGGTTCCTGTCAGGAAAAATTCTGGGAAGATTCGCGTGTGTGTAGATTTNAATGATAAAGGAGTTCACCCCTCTCTTGGGCTACATCTCCTGGTCCAGCTTCCAATGGATCTTTTGTATTATTTTCTCAAAGTGATCAAATATGTGCTTTACAATGCTCAAAATGACAAATAGATGGCTCCAATGGCTTCAGAACATCCAAAAACCCCTAGCTGGGCTTTTTCGGCACCTTGTTTGGCAAAAAATTGAAGAAGATAGGCTTCCTGGAAGTTCCCCTTCAAACTTGTTGTCTCTGGATTGCCAAAATGCACCCTTATTGCCTCAACCTAGCCCCCATGTGCTTTTATGTGTTAAAACTCAGCACCGGGTGCAACCGCACAAATGGTGTGAACTATAGGACGATTATGGGTGCACCTAGCCCCTAACCACCAAGGTCGTGGTCATGTGGCCCATGTGACCACGCACAAACGCAAAATGGGCTCCGTCCCAAAGGCGAATAGACAATGGACAAGTGGCGGTCGTTTAAACCAAAATCCAAATCCACGTGCGCGTGCCAACGGTGTAACAAAGGGTCATATGTTATTGTATATACGACTGGGGGCTGGGGCTAAGCCCCAGCCCAAATGCGCCCCAACTATCCACATATGCAAATTCATATAATTTTAAAACTATTATATGGTAAGTACTACCATGTGGGCGCGTTGGCAGCCCAGCCCTTGCCAAAGCTTTGCGTTGAGTTGGAGGTTAGGGGTTTGAAACCCACAAACTACATAAAATTTTGAACGACCAAACCAAACAATGGTGTGCCATGTGGTAGCCCATGTCTGGGCCACGTGGCACCGTACAACCAATCAAAAACTGCCACATGTCACAATATCATTCGTCCATATCTGCCAACCAATGAATGCCATGTGTCGTACAGTCCTACCAATTCATCTATGCCACGTGTCGTACAGACATGCCACGTCAGCGTCCATACGGACTGTACAGTCAACATCCTTTTTTTTGTATGTTTGACGTTTTGAACAGAATGTGATATCTCTCTCATCCGACGTTCGTTTGAACCCAAACAAGTTGCGTTGGGTTCGTGATGACGAGAACTATGCTCTTGTTCGATTTGAAGTGATTCTGAGCACTTTGAATTTTGAGCAAAATTTGATCCCCTGGATCATTAACAGAGCATCAAAAAAGGATAACTACCCAGTCCCACCCATGGAACATCTCTTACAGAACGTGTCTGGCTCGAAAATCTTTTCCCTTCTAGATGGTTTCTCAGGTTATAACCAAGTCCTAGTTTCAAAGGACGATCAATTGAAGACTACCTTCTCAACCAAGTGGGGAAATTTTTCTTGTAAGCACATGCCCTTTGGGTTGATTAATGCAGGGGAAACCTTCCAAAGGGTTATGGACGTAGCCTTTCGGGGATTAATTAAAAAGTGTGTAGTAGTATATTTGGACGATGTGACTGTGGATTCAAAGAATAGAGAAGACCGCATCCAACATCTAACCCAGATTTTTGAAAGGTGTAAGAAATATGGAATATCTTTGTACCCTAAGAAAAATATCTTTGGTGTAGAGGAAGTGAAACTAATAGGTCATATTATATATCAAGTAGAAATTCGTATATACCCCGAACGAATAAAGGCAATATCTCAGCTTCCCTTGCCTCATAACAAAAAGGCTATGCAATCCTTCTTTGGGAAAATTAACTTCGTGAAGAAGTTCACGCTCGATTTTGCTGAAATTGTCAAACCCTTACAAAAAATGATTTGAAAGGATGCAGAGTTTAAGTGGGATGACGAGCGAAAAGATGCCTTCAACAATATCAAGATTGAAATCTCTCAAGCTTTGGTTGTGCGAAGTCCCAACTTTAGTAAAGATTTTTTCCTCTATACTTTCACCTCCGACCAGTCCTTAGCTACAGTATTGACCTAGAAAGATGATGAAAACAATGAGGCATCAATATCATTTATGAGCACTAATCTCCAAGGAGCCAAACTGAACTACACGACTATAGACAAACAAGCTTATGCGGTGTATAAAGCAATGAAACATTTCAGATCTTACATCCTGGAAAATCACACCAAAGTCATCGTGCCTCATCCCGCGGTTCGATCCCTATTCACTCAACAGGAGACGGGAGAGAGAAGGGGAAATTGGATGGCAGTTTTCCATGAATTTTATCTAGATATAAAACCTGCCAAATTAGTTAAGGGACAAGGATTGTGTAAACTGGTTGCAGAAGCCCAAGATCTAATAAATGAAGACTCCAGGTGGGAGAATGAATTAG
>JZKD02S1178096.1:0-12678 GCA_000966675.3 Picea glauca | reverse complement strand
TCTGATAGAGCACGGTTAAGCAAGGATTCTCCTTGATGCCAAAAAATTGACTATTGTCCGACTCTCTCTAGGCTGATAGTGGGATTAGAATTAATAACCAAGAGTAGTGTAATTGTGTCCCCTTGTCTTGCACTTCCTCGCAGTCAATAAAAAATGGGTTCGAAAAAATGTTGCCTAGTTCATTTGGACACCCTCTACACATCGTTCTGTGGTCGCTATAACCATTGATGGCACTTGATCTCTTCTGTGTTTCCTCAATACTTTACATGCTAAGGCTTGCGTTTCAAACCTTACAGTCGGGTCTCATAAGCTAGCAACATCCAGACCGCATTGTCCATGGAATGTATGAAATTTTTCTTTCATGCTCTCAACAAGAGCTTTCTTGTTCTTCTTGTCAAAAAAAATAATGCAGGGTCTTGTCCCTGCGACAGAAAACATGTAATGTGCACTATTAAATTAGTATCAATGGATACCGGTCTATCAAACCACAAGTATCCTCCATGCACATAACTTAGCAACATTTTCACGCATGTGTTGATCTCTTGGCTCCGTCCAAAATGTGGTATGTCGAACAGGTTTAGAAGACTTGCTTTCTGTAACCCCCTATCCCACACTGATGGTTCTATGACGATCATGTCGGTCTCAAAACTAATTAATTTCATAAGAAACTTACTGTGTACGAGCTGTGGAAACTTCTTTTCATCGGTGATATCATGGTCAACGTATTTCAGAGCTGGTATCATACCTAACATATCCCCTTCTATTATGAATCCTTCTGGAATCAGTGGCTCAACTAATGGGTACCTCGCCTCCTTCTGTGAATGGACCTATTTTTTTTATGGCTTTCTCATCAAGATATAATCCCTGGTAAATATTTCGGCTAAGGACGAGGCTTCATGTGTTTCTTCGACTATCAAAAACGTTGCAAGCTAGTTGCGTGGTTTCTTCGATACTAAGTTCAATGTTGTTGTTGCATTATGTGTCATCTTCCTCTGTGACGTTGGTCTCAACTTCCAACTGGTTCTATAAATTTGTTCTGGACTTTGGCTCTCTGACTTTGGCTCTTTGGTTGTGTAATCTTTGGCTCTCTGTGCAATCTTTAATGAAAAATAATCATCCCTTGTTGGCCCTTTGCGTACTTTTATACTACGTTTCCAGCTATATTTTCCCTTCACACCTAAACTCGTTGTCTAATCCACTAATGGTTGTCATTTATTACTTGCTTTTACTTCTCCATCACTCTGTATCCTCGACAAATTCTTCCTTTGATTTCAAGATCTTATGCATTTAAAGTTACGCGACACCACTACTTCATTGTCATGATAACTCTTTATTGTCTGTCTCATCGTGGATTGTGTTAAATGTTTTTAGTTGTCATCTACGTAGTCTCATCTCTTTGCATGATCTCTTCCTTCTGTACAATCTTGTTTCCTTTGTCTCTGTGTCCTTATACCTAATTTTCTCTCATCTGCGACAATTTCCTGCTCTTCCTCTTTACTTACTAACCTAAAATTATTTGCCTCCTCAACTTCCGACCTCTTCTCTTAACCCATTTCTTGATTTTTCTTGTTTTACCTACTTTTTCTTTCCTTTTTTGTATTTTCTTTCTATATTACACTATGATACAAATTTGAATTGCACATCTCCTCTAGTGCATGGAAGGACGATCATCCCTATATAGTTTCAGTCGGCTCCCATTCACTAGTCCTTCCACGACTTGTCCATTCAACTACTCTAAATAAACAACACCTGCTTCAGTCACATATCTGATCACATATGGCCCTAACTAGTGCATCCTAAACTTTCCTGGGTGTTGTAAGAACTTGTTGTCATAAAGTAGTACTAGATCTCCTATCTGGAACTTCTTTTGCTTGATGTGTATATCGTGCCATGCCTTTTCTCGTGATTTATGTACTTGTTGTTGGAATCCTACAATAAATTGATCTTCCTCTAGCACTAGTAATTGTGATAGTCTTTCTTCTACTACACCAGAATCTGTAAGGTCTGCCATCGCAACAATGCGCATACTTGGTATAAGAAACTCCATGGGCATGACTGCTTCTTGACCATATGCTAATCTAAAGGGTGTATGTCCTGTCAACTTTTTGCATGTAGTTCTATAAGCCCAAAGTACTGCAGGAATCCTTAAATCCCAGTCATCTCACCCTACGTTTCACACCTTGGTCAATGCATTCTCTAGTATCATGTAGAAGGCCTCCACAATTCCATTTTCCTGTGGACGATATGGAGTGCTCTTTCAATGTTGTATCTGGAGCTCTTTTGTTAATGCCATAATTTTCTTGTTCAAGAAGTGAGTCCCCTGGCCACTCATAAGTACTTTAGGAAACCCAAACCTTGTAACTATGTTATCAAACAAGAACCATGCACTTGTCTTCACACTGCAATCTATAACTGGTTCTGCTTCTTCCCATCTTGCCAAGTAGTTTGTCACGGTAATTATGTATCTAACTCTTGTTCTTCTCTTTGGTGGGTTAATTGGTTTGACAAAATCCACTACCCATTTCTCAAACGTCTGCAAGGTAACTTGTGAATTCAAGGGCATATCATCTCTTCACGATAGTCTTCCTACTCTCTATAAAATGTCATAACTCTGGCAATGTTCCTCCACATCCTTATGGAGGGTAGGCCACCATAGTCCCACACACAAGATATTTTGTGTTGTCACCTTTCATGCATAATGTCCTCCTGCAGTTACATCATGTGATTCTACTAATATCATGGGTATTTCGTGTTCAAGCACACATCATCACAATATCCCATCTATGCCTAACTTATATAAATTCCCTGCGATCAATTGATAATCTGCAGCTTTGAACACTAGTTGTTTCTTTTGGGATATTGTCATATCGGATGGAGCCACTCTTGTGCTCAAGTATTGGACAATTTATGCAAAATGGTCATCTACCATTTGGATTGAAAATAAATGTGCATCTGGTAAGCTACCGTCTAAGTTCCTTGCGTCTTCCTCTGTCAATATCCGCCACAAATGGTACGGGTTTGCATTTAGTTTTCCTGGCTTCACAATAAATTCAAAATCATCCTCCTGGAACAACAATAACCATTTGCAGATTCTCCCCCCCAAAATTGCCTTGTTTACTAGATATTTGAGTGCAAAATGGTCTGTATACATCTTGAAGTGGGACCCCAACAAGTAATGTCTAAAGTTATGCAAGGCATAAACCATTTCCAAGACTTCCCTTTCTGTCGTCTATAATTTTTCTCAGCAGACGACAACTTCTTGCTAGCAAAAACAACCAGATGATCTAATTTTCCCTCTCTAGGATGGGCTAACATTGTGTCGAGCGCTATTGATGATGTGTCTACATGAACATGAAACACTTTTTGCCAATCTGGGAATACCAGAATGGGCACAGTTACTAAATTTTGTTTCAATACATCTAGACCCTTTTGACAGTCTTCATTCCACTAAAACTTAGCTTATTTCTTCAATAACTTATCCATTGGGGTTGTAATCTATGCATAGCCTTTAATAAATTTCTGGTAGTAACTTGTATGACCGAATGTTGTTCTCAACTGTCTCACTAATTCAGGTGGTGTAAAATTAACAATTACTGTTATATTGGTTTGATCAACTAACAAACCTTGCTTGCATACCACATGTCCTAACAATATCCCAAACGGTGTGCAGAAAATACATTTCTTCAAATTTAACGAAATCTGATATTGTTTACATCTATCAAGAATCAACCTTAGAGTTTCTATGTGATATTTCAACAGGATAAAGACAGTCCAATCATCTATGTGCACTTCAAGAAACTGATGAATAAACTCCTTAAAGGCTGTGACAACTACTCTAGAAAACACAGTAGGTACATTCTTTGACCCAAACAACATCACTGTGTATTGGTAGCTTCCCCATTTCATCACAAATGTCATATTATGTTTGTCTTCTGGTGCCATATTTATCTGATGGTATCCTGAAAATCCATCAGTGAATGAGTAGGCCTCCTTCCCTTCTACGTTTTCCAATACTTCATCTGTAAAGGGGGTCGGGAACGGGTCATGCAAGCAGGCATCATTCAAATTCCTTAGGTCTACACAAATTTTAATACCCCTTGTTTTCTTATCTTGAACCACCATAAGACTTATCCATTCAAATGTTGTGACGGGTTCAATTATACCAACTTCTATCATACTATCAAGCTATGCTTTCACTTTTTCCTTCTACTTTGGATTTAATTTGTAAGGTCTTTGTCTTACTCGCTTAGCATCTAGTTTTAATGGGATCTTCATCTCACCCAATTCTCCATCTTTTCCTTCATCTTTGAAAAGGTGGTTGGAAAAATATCTTGATACTCACGCAATAGGTCTCTATATTTTCTACAGTCTCATTGTTCCAATAATCACCAATGTTTGCAAACTTTGGTTTCTCCTCCATTCCAATGTTCACTTTTTGCACTCTTAATGGATTTGCGTATGTGTCAGATTCAAGTGTTGGACCTACTACATCGGGCTCCCCTTCAATCTCTGATACGTGTACATTTATTGGGTCTTCTTCTTCTTTTTCATCCTCGATAATGTTATAAAATTCCAATAGTTCATGAGTTGTCCCAGACTCTTTGTGCGCACTACATGTAGGTACTATTCTTACTTGTCCTTCTTCCATAAATTTTTTACCTCTAATGACTTGTAAAATTGCATCTACTAAAGGTGACTCAGCTTCAAAATTAAATGTTACCTTAAAGTTTTGGATCATCTCCCCCCACTCCCTCATTCCTTTGCGCACTTCTAGCGCTAAATACCAGTTTTTGGGAATTGTCTCCAACGTATGTATGAACATGTGTGCCCATTCTTGCTTTGGAACTTGCCTCTAAGTTGTAATACATCGCGCAACATGATCCTTCATATCGCTCATCCATGTATACTTGTGCATAATGTTCTCTGTTCCAAACCTGATCTGCATCAGCCTTCTACATTGTTGGCAATCCTCTATCCCTTTCGTGTGGGTTTCCCACCATCTCGTTGGGGTCGCTCTCAGTGAAGCATCTAATGCTAACAACCTTTTTTGTTCAGGTATCTGCAGCTCGAATTCATTGACAAAAGAACTTACCTCAGTTAATCCTTTGAACTTTGGCGTATCTCATACCTCTGTTTCAATCCAGCGTAATGAGCGAGTAATGCGCACACACCTTCTGGTTGACACTTCATGCAACTGGTGCTGCCAGTGTTCAAGTCCTTCCTTCGAGTCTGATGCACAAGAGCTTATGCTTCTCCAACTAAGTGCACCATCTGCAGTGGGATTGACATAGTCATCCATGCGCACTGTCATATTGTATAAGTTATCAATTTCCTTTCTCGTGGGTTCCACATATCTTCTTTCCTCCATAGGATCTAATGGCGCAGTGACCTATAAGCCTCCTCCTTCAAAAATCATCTCTCTTTTCTTGAGGTTGATAATCGCCTGATCATCAAACGCTCAATCCAGTCCAAGCAAAGCAAGGTACGACCAACTGCTATCCACAATCTCGATGACTTCAAATTTAGCTACACTACACAGTCCATCTATGTTCATATGTACTCCTATCATTCTCTCGGTCAATATTATCTTATGTTGGTTAGCCAACCTCAACTAAACAGTTGACCAAACTAGCTTTGATTTCCCCATCATCTCCCACGTCTGTCTTGGAAGAACATTGACATATGATCCTAAGTCCAAGATGACATTATCCATGTCATATTATCCTATATGCGTACTTAATCTGAACTCTTTGTTTGTCCTCTTCTTGCATAAGACTTGGTTCACTGCTTTCTGCATCGTAGGTACTTCTCTGTCTTGTGTACACTGATCAATCATCACACGCAGTGCATTCATTGTTTCCTCATCCTGCATCAATTCTAAACAAATTTTCAAAAAGTATTTCAAAGTATTTACCTTCTTGATCGACCTTTCTGGAATAGTACAATCATAAACCAACGACATATTGTATATTGGTGGTGTTTTTTATGTTGAGGCTATCCATTCTGGTCCTAGTATCTCCTTCCTTTCTTGTTGATAGGTTTATTTTTCTTTCTGTGGATTGAATGCTGGCATGGGATCAATTTATTTTTTTATCCATTGTTCCACTCCCTTTCCTTTCTCCATCGCATCTGGTTTGGTTCTCGTTCCACCACGTGTAACAACTGCTACTCTTGGTTGATTGTCACGTTCTTCAACATCTATCATCTGCATATTTTGGTTTTGATTATGACGTTGGGTCTAATGTTGGTTTTGATTCCCTCTCATCTGCCACTTCCCTATCAGTTGAGGAAAGTCTTCTATTGCATTATCCAAGGCTCTGCAATACGTGCACATCATGCAAGGATTTGGGCAATCTCTTGCTAAATGTCTCGATTGATTGCAGTTGTAAAAAATTATCGATCCTCGGCCTCCTCGACCAAATCCTCCACATCCTTGACCAAATCCTCCACATCCTCAACCTCTGCTAAAACCTCCACATCCACCCCGATTAAAGCTACTTTGAGTGTTTTATTGTGGGATTCCTCCTTCTGTTGTGAGGTTTTCTTCCTAGATTATGTACGCATTGGAAGTGCACTCTCTCATGAATTCGAATGTGCGACAATCTTTCTCATCGTGTCCTACTGATTTGCAAAAATTATAGAACAAATTTCTTGGGCTGCTTTGATATTTTTACAGTAAGGGACAAGCATTTGGATGATGCCCCCATGTCTTACATATCTCGCAATATCCCACTCCTTCTGCCAATGGGTTTGGTGCCCATGTGGCATATACTACGCGAAGGTTGGACACTCTTCCTTCCTATGGCATTTTGTTTTACATGTTATACACGAAACATGTTCACGCTTTTCCTTTTCCTTTTTTATCTCTGATAATTGAATTCTTAGCGCAACCAACTATGACTGTACTTGTGCCATACCTGCACCATCTCCTATGGGATACGCTTCCAATTTCATCGTGATTTCCAACACTTTTGGTTGGGATGTGACCTTTTGTTGTGTTAACGTACAACGAAAGTGTGGAAATATGCCTGCTATAAACCATTCTCGATGTTGCTCGTCAGGGATATGAAAGGTTAATCGACTCATCACATCTTTAAATATCTGGTCATAATTCCACATGGTCTCATTCTGCACTTGATTAATCTCCTTTAGTTCTATACTATATTGAGATTCAGATTTCGACTTTCTAAATTCCTTTAACAATGCTTGTGTGATCTCTACCAAATTTCTTGATTGTTCGGCCAATGTAGTTGTATAAAACTTCATATACCATAGCAGTGCATGACCTCTGAACTTCGTGGCCAACTGTGTGATCTTTGTTGCCTCATCCTAGACATTCTTCGCAGTCCATATTATATCACATACAAACAAGTGTTGCTCAGGGTCCTCCGACCCCGTTCCCTGAAACTCATGCATTCTCAACGTATGATCTATCCCTGCCATTGCACTAGGTGTTGTACTTACCCTTGGTGATTTTGATTGACTTTGGTTTGTTGTGTTTCTCCCACTACTTTGACTATTTCTTCGACTTCCTCCACTTATTACAATTTCTCTTGAACAAGTCTCGGTTCCTGCTTCAATTCTCAATGACGCACATGGGGTTGTGGGTTCGACGTAGATTATGATCTGAGATGGAATCCCTTCTTCTGCTAGACAGTACTGAGGATCTCTTTCTTTTCTTTTCCTTTCTCTGTACAGTGTGATCTGAAGTACCGCGCTGGGGTTACTTTCCTCGAATTATCCATGTTTCTCTCCTTTTCCAACCACAGTCTCCTTCTTACTGTATCTAAACTTTTTCCCACAATGAAATACTCCAATCTCTCCATCCGAGTCAGTATCCTCTCTCGGCATCCTCAATCCATCCTCTCCTTACTCATCCTTCCTACTCTCATACTGTCCTCCGGTCATCCCCCAGCTCCCCTATGTGCACGAAGGCGCCTAGCTGTCAGACTCCATATTTATGACATCCTTATCGCATAATAACATCTTTATCCAAGTAGGTAATGTGCTCAAGTATCTTCTACACAAACCCTTGAAAAATTTCCTCTCCGTGACACTATAAGACTGGGTACAATCCACTGCAAACTGTGTAATACAACCCCCCAGTATACTATTCAACCAGAAATCTACTACACGAGAAACCTTAATACTTACCATATCGGTTTGTATGATCGGTTGAGGAGTCCAGTTTCTCAGAGCTTCAGTTCTAAATCTCCCAACGTTCTCCACTAGCCTTTCTAACCATTCATTGAAAATAATTGGAAATTCACTAAAGAAAATTTCATGTAGATCTGTGAAAACATACCTTTGTAACCACCATTCATTGTTGAGCCTAGGGTTTCAATTATGTTCTCTAAAAAAGTCTCGTTGTTTCCTCTCTAGCCATTCTTCAATTTATTCCCCATTTGATCTCCAAAACATTCCCTTCAATTATAGTTCCTGGTCCCGACAATGGAACCATTTGTTGGCGCGCAGGGGGCAGACCCGAGGTTAATCATTCAAATACCAACAAAACCCTTAGACATCCGCCCTTTTGGCATCACCTACAGAGCAAGTGAAGTCTCACCTGAGGCATCCAGAGGGGCTACCAGAACCAAGGTTCTGCAGTGATAAGGGGAAGTGAGGCATTCTTTATGTCCTTGCTACCATTCACTCATGTGTGTAGTTCCCATTACTTAATAGTTAATTTATCATTAAACATAGTCTATGCGTGATGATTATAACATCACATGTGAGCCATACATTTAGCATATATCATAAAACATCATAAATTGAAAATACAACACATCACAACACACAGATTTACGTGGTTCACCCATCTTGGGCTACGTCCACAATGATTGGATTCTTATATTATTCATTCATAGTTTTCTTACAATTGCATACTGCACTACAAATTATGCCACAATAACATCACCCAAACCTGCCTAGTCGTTTTGTTGCAGTGCGAGTTCACTCCCCAGTCATGCCTCAGACTTCTTCCTTCACTTGACTCCCTTACCCAAAAAACACTAGGAACTTCTCATATGTCAAACTCACTCCTCTACTACTACCCAAAAACCTTTACATATTTATACCTAAAAGTAGGGCTAAGCCCGTTACAAAAGTGGACAAAATGTCCCCAAAAACCCAACGGTTTATAACCATTTTCCTCCTTTTTTGCATTGCTCCATCATGCTCTTTGACTCTTTGAAGTCTGCTCCTGTCACACACTCTACCTTTTTCTCTTTGACTTTCTTTTGGCGCAGATCTCAAAACTTATCCAAAATTCCTCTCCAACAATCATGAACTTGTTGTTTTTGTGATAAGAAAATATTGACATTAGATTGTAATAGTTTATACAAAGATACCAAAATAACCTCTCAATCGTAATTTCTATCCTAATTTGTAAGTATGTATTATCTACTATAATATAAAGATATTTTTACTTAGTTAATTTTTTTTAATAATAATATAATTTATTTAACATATTACCTGTTTTTCATATCTTTGAGTTTGGAAGATCATGATTAATGCCACTCTTTTTGTTATTTGTCAAATATCTCATTGTTTATTTATGGAACCATGCATTGATAAATTTAAAATATATTAGGAAAATAACCATACTTTAAGAAATCATAATAATCTTGAATTTATTATGTGTATTTATAGAAGAGTATGAATGTTAGTCATGTGGGTTAGCTCAAGTGGTTAAGTGTTGTGAATTACAAATAGGAGATCAAAAGGTCAAGTTATTGGCACCTAAAGTTTTCGGTCCAATTTTGCATGCATGCACACGCGAAGTTGTGCGCGCTAATTCCATAGTTTTGTGCACATATAAGGAAATGCGCAGAGAAATTCCATAATGTGCACATCAGACTGAGTTTTGTCAGCAACACGCCATGTATAAAGAATACCAAGTGTGCATCGGTCCGAGTTTTGTCAGTTGCGCCGAAAACGAAGAAGATGTCCCCCGAAATCAAGAAAAAATCACCGGGAAATCTCCCGAAATGATTATCTCCCACAACATATGAAGTGGGGTGGCCAAAAGATGAATTGGCTAGATAGTTGAGATTTCCCCTAATGCAGAGAGTCTGCATGGAGCATTGGCAGGCACCAGAAGCATGCGAGGAAGTTGGATTAGACAAGCGAGTGGAGCAGAGCAGAAAGAGACAAAGCTCCCCAACAACGAAAGATATGAAAATGAACTCCAAGCTTAGAACATGATTTAGCTAATTAATGTGTGAAACTGTTGATTGGCTATCAGTCCCGAGCTCACTCCGAGCCTGTTGTAATCATGTGATGTTTTGAATATATTATTGTGTCTTTACTATGTCTATGTCCTAAGGCGCATTAGGCGCATTATGTTGTATTCTCATTGTTTTATATAGTATTGATATAAAGTATATGGCTGGCCTAAGCAACTGTTCAGTGCACTGTATATCTGTATGTGATGGATTGTTCCCAATAATAAAGATATGGCAGTTCTGATATATTATGTGTCTATTATGAATGAGTTGAATATGTGTGAGTATTGTTTTAATTCTTAGTCCTAAAAATAGTTTGTCAAACGTGAGTTCCATGGATGTCGATATCAGTAGTGTTTCATGTGTTTAATCTTCCATCCCCAACACAAGACCTTATGGTATCTGTGATCCTCTATGCATCTCAGGTGAGACCTTCCTAGGCCTTGGTCGAGGATTGATATGGCGGTGCTCAGGTTTTTTTATTGGACACGCTTTGGACGAACCTTGGGTCTAAAACTCCCGAGTGTTTTGAAGGTCAGTACATGATCCATATTATTTTGAGAATGAAATGAACGTGGAAATATAATAATAAAATATACAGATATGTAACATAGATACAAGAATACAACATAGATCTAGTCGAGATATAACAATAAACATAAAGATACATTAATACACAATTTCTATTAATGAACGAAATGTACATAACTGTAAAATACAGAGTGAATGAACTTGCTAGAATGGTGGCAGCTTATCTCTAAGAAGAGATGTGAAAACTACACTCATTTGCAAGAATATGATGATTACAATGAGGCTCCAAAGGCCTTTTTAACATAATGAAAATCCAAAACCCTAACCCCGAAAGATGAAAGGCCAAAAGATTTGCGAGCCCCGATGGGGGTAGTTGATACGTAAACTTCTCAAGGGCGTAACTTTTGCATACGATCTTTGTTTGGGGCATTCGATTCCTAGTCAAAAATTTCTATTTGAGAAGTACAACTTCCATTAGGGGTTAGGGCATTCCATTGGCAACCCTTGACTCCTAAAACTCCAAAAAAAACGTTGTTTAGGGCCTCATAACGACCCCAGAAGTTTGGGACTCGAAAAACTGTAAAAAACTGCCAAAATTGAAAATTGTTCTTTGAGCCAGTGGAATAGGTGGGTGGCCATCGATATCCATTTGATTCAGTACACGCACAAACATGGACTTAAAATGATGACACTACACCCAATACTAGTCCTCGGGTTGGTTGCCTTAGTAGATATTATTGGACCTCACACAATGTCCTACCTGAGTTAGGTTTCCAAATCTCCAACTAGCCAGTTTACCCCGGGTACCATCCTCAGAATGAAGATAAGTGCTTGGAGGGTTTCTTTGGGATGTGCATTGCATAAAAAAAAAGGAAGAGTATGAATGTCATTAAATGCAACACAAAGTTGTGTGACATTTATTTTTGTGGGGATATGGAGTAGCATTTGCCTTTGTGGTGATATGAAGTAGCATTCAAAGTGGTATTTGACGACATTGTGTCAATAGGTCCATGTTGTGTTAATTATATGGATTAACTTTGCATTGATTCATGAAATTTTGGTAGGTCAAACACATGGAGACCAATACATGGTGACATAGACCATACAACAAGATGACAGGTAAAACACAACCCCTAGTTACATCCAACAATCACTATCCTCATATATACTTGTGATCAAACAATTTGAAGTTCAATAATTATTGCATGACATATAACAACATAGATATACAGTGAGACAATAGGTCGAATGCAACTTGGAATTACATCCAACAATCACTATCCTCATCATATACTTATGATCAAATAATTTGAAGTTCAATTACTATTACACGCCACATGACAACATAGACCATATAACAAGACAACAGATCAAATGTAACTCCAAGTTAAATCCAACAATCATTATCCTCTTCAAATACTTACGATTAAATAAATTGAAGCTAATTTTTTTTTCCATAATATGAAAAAGCCTATAATACTCAGGGCTATTGACCTCACTTATGTTGATACAATCTCAAGACCCCAACATACAATGACATCATCGTGTGCAAACAAACTTAGCCACCTAAAATAACCCATTGATGGTCCATAAGGGGGCATATTCCACTTCTACCAAATTCCTCTGGGTCTTAGACCATTACCTATTTCCTTACGTCCAAAGAAGATAGACTCTTAGGCAATCATAAGCAATTTTAAATCATACTCGGTGAACAAAAAAACAGTTTCAAGCCTAATATGTATCAAGAAGAAAACCAATACCCCATACTAATCAACGTTGAGGCTTTAATAAAATGGTCATATACTTTCTTCAAACAAACTACTTTAACACCATACATAAAAATAAAATACAAAACCACCCTTATTACAATTTTACTTCTTACCTAAAAGTTAAATTCAATTACTATCTAATATTATAAATA
>JZKD02S1178085.1:0-12679 GCA_000966675.3 Picea glauca | reverse complement strand
TTTATTCAATTGTCTAAATTCAATACACAACCTCAATGTTCCATCTCTATTTTTGACAAAGAATATTGGTGCTCCCCAGGGTGAAACACTTGGGTGGATGTGCCCTTTCTTCAACAATTCTTCTAGCCGCATTTGCAATTATTTTAATTTTTGTGTACTCATTCCGTAAGGAGTTTTTGATACTGGGGCAACTCTTTGTAATAAATCAATATATAAATCTATCTCACTCTTGGGTGTCAATCCTGGTATACATCTTCAAACTCTTGCAATACCGAAAAATCTTCAAGGCTTGGCCATTTTGTCCTTTTTGGCTCCTCCACATGAATTGCATACAATTGAAATCCTTTCTTGAAACATCTCTTCAGTGGTAAGACTGGAATATTCCTTATAGAAATGGGTCTTGGAATTCCTTCCACAATGTGTTGTTTTCCTTCTTCATCAAGATATGTAAATGTCTTGTTATGACAATCTAGGACAACATGATGCTTTTCCAACCAATCCATTCCAATTAGGATATCATAATATCCCAATGATATGATATTTAGGTAAACATTGTACTTACTCCATTCATATTTAATGGAAAACCTCTAACTATCTCACTAATTCTTCTTTTGGTTCCAGTGGCTAGTTGAACCAAATTTTATTTTTCAAGCTTACTCTTCTCCAAATGAAATATGTCCACTACTTTAGAATCAATGTAATTATGGCTTGTCCCTGAATAAATTAAAATATAAACATATTGATTAATGATCTTATCTTCCACCTCAATCATATGGGATTGGTGTTCTACTAGTCGATCTTCTAAGGTTGAGTATATTCTTGGAAAAATTATGCACATGTCTTCTACTGTAGTATCCTCTTGGATGTGGTGAAAGGTCCTAATTGTTTTGTCTCTATGAGGGAAATCCCTTTACATGTGATATTATTTGCATCCCCAAGATTTTATTGGTGGTATTCCCCTTTTCCCAAGGAGTCTTATCTCTTGGATTCATTCTTAGCAGATTGATCTTGTTGATTTTTATTAGGACTATTTATGTTGAAAAGGGGTTTGAATCCCTTCCTTCTCTGATCATATTTCTCCTTCTTCTTATTGTTCCATGACTTCTACAAATATTCTCTGCCCTTGCCTTGCTCATATAGGCACTTATCCTTTACAATTCTCTCCTTCAAGGTTTTGGTCTCATTATATTGAATAGTATCTTTATTAAAAGATGGAATTCCACTCTAAAAATTATGTATATTCACCTTCTCATCCTTGATAAAACAAACATACTTAAAAAATCCCGAGAACTTATTTTCATATTCTCCCATGGTCATGCTTCCCAACCTGAGTTCAAAGAACTCTAGCTCTTGCATATTCTTGTCATAGTAGTGCTATGAAATATACTCCTTCTGAAAATATCTCTCATTAATATGCTCAACTTGCTTCAACTGATCCCACCACTTAGCAGCTTTTCCATGAAAATAGTATGTGGAAATTATGGCTTCTAGGTTGGATGAGTAGTCATGCAACTGAAAACACTTCATGATTCCAAGCAACCAAGATTCAACATTATCTTCCCTTTCTCTTTCACCATCAAAGGATGGTGGATTAAGCTTCATCAACTCTCCTTGCAAACTATCCAACTCATGTCTTCTCCTTTGATTCCTAATAGGAGAAATTTATGGAATTCTCCTTGAATCTTCAGATGCATAACAATTTCTTGATGAGTAAGGAGTTGACTGATGTATATGAGTTATACTAGAACTTCTTGAATGGCTAGGTATTTTGTATTTATCTCTTCTTTCATGATGTTTTCCTTCCTCCACATGGCTTGAGCCTGATCCATTTTTTGTTTTCCTTTGCAACCGATTTAGGCTTTGCATCAATGATCATTTATTTGGTTATATTATCTCATCATCCTCTCATTATCAACTCTGTAAATTTTCACTTCCATTCTCAATATTCTCATAGTCTCCTCCAATGTTGTTGGCTCCACTTTTCTTCGATGTCCATTAGATTTTGTATCTACATTACCAAAATTGATATGCTAGTTTTTGGATTCTCTCTAATGACTAAAGGTTCCTCCATATATTCCATGAATCTAATATGTAATCCTGTCTTGAACTGATTTTCTTATACCTCTAATTCTACAAGAAATGTGCATGTAATAGTTATTGTTAGAACATGCATAACATAAAACATTTCATCAATTAGAATACAACTTATTCTTCATATCGATTTACAAAGAGAAAAATGCACCAGTTCAAAATATAATTCCTTAGAGAAATTCTTCTTTGAAACATCTATCCAATGTCTGTACTCATGACTCATTCTGAGTTCTGAGTGAAAAATTACAGCATTCACAAGATGCAATTATCCCCTTACTTGCTACTACAGAATTTACTTTATTACTTATGAGAAATTTTTAGTTCCCAATTCAAAATTATGGGTGGAGAGATGTCTTCTCATCCTAGAGACCTTTCCATCGACTATTCATTTGCTCAAATCTAAGTTGTGAGATGAAAGTTATGGTTCGAAGAAGTTTAGACTATTTTCCTAATTTATCCTTGTATGCTACAAGTGTCTTCTTTCTCTTCCTGCACATTTTAAGATACCCAGATTTGAAATATGGATCCATGGTTGTCTTCTATGGTTCACAATATTTCCATAGACTACTCATGTGCCTCAAACGGACTTCTAAGAAATTATTTGTGCATTCTGGAAGTAAACTGGTGTTGAAATTTTACCTTAATTGTTTCAGTTATAACAATAACTCATTTGATACATCTCTATGAGTTCTTTTATTTAAGTTGTAGAGACGAAGTATACCTAAAATACACTATCTTCTCATGGATTTTGATTGCCTAAAAATGTTGTGTATTCCCTGAAAATCATTGTACAATTTAATGAACTTCGAAATCTCGAAAAATTCATAGAAAATTGATTGTTTTATTGTCATATCAACCCTTTAATTTTCACTGTTGATCTAAAAATTGGGTGAGGTCTCAATCATTGATATGAACTCCATAGGCGATCAACACTTTCCTCCAGACACATGCAACACTTTGCTAAAACTACCAACCCAACCGTCGCTCATCGACCCTTTTACTTGACAACCAATTCACAACACAATGTTAAACCGACCGACCCGACCATCAACCATTGACCGTTGATGATTTTCATTAGTGGATGAAACTCCTTACCCATATGGATGACCCGATCATTGAACATTGACCACTCTTGTTGGAAAATGGAAAATCTTCTCCAATTCAGTCGACCCGACCATCGGTCATCGACCATTTCTTAGCTGACATGGAAACTATGCTGACGTGCCATGACACGTGAATGCTAACATGGAATGACACGTAGACAATAACATGGAACTCTGGTTGATTTCACATGACACATCGATGCTGACATGGAATGCCATTCCATCACCCACTTTCCTTCATTGGCCATCGACAACTTCTTTTGGATGAATTGACACCTCGTCGAATTGGCCAAACCCCTGATCATCACCCATCGTCCATCTATGCTTTCTCTTGCTCAATCAAAACACTTTGATAAATTGGTCAACCCAACCATTGGTCATTGGTGATTTCCATTGGCGACTGAAACACTTTTCTAATTCAATCAACCCTCGACCATCGATCGTTGGTGATTTCCTTTTGCCAACTCCAACACTTAGAAAATTTTCGGCCAAAATCCCCGATGAATCTGAGTCGTCGATCTTCCATCCTGTTAGCACTAGAATTCACACCTAGACTGATGTAGATGTAAGCCTAATACCCATCAGAATGTGAATAATAATGTTTTAAAGAGTGTGGAAAATGGATGTAAAACTCATGTTTAATATGTCCATCACAAATCCTTCCATGAAATACACACCAGCAAGCAAGGCTTTGAATAGCTTCAAATCAGGTTTTAAGAGATATAAATGAGAGATGGAAGACATAGCAAGAGAAGTGAAATATGTGTATCAGTTTTACATCAGGTATTTCTGGAACACATATGAAAGAAAACTCATTTGAATAAGAACTTCTTAATCCAAAGAGAAAAGAATTCTAATCAATTTGCATACAATACCACAATAAATCATTTACTGCAATAAAGAAACAACAACATGATAAATCCTTCACCAGATATTGATATCAAAGTGAGACAGAAAAAGATGACAGTAGGATAAATATTGATTTCCAACATTAAATTTTTCTTGAATCTGGTTCATACATTAAGAAAACTCTGTTACAATAAAAGAGTAAAGATAAGATTTTTGTGTTCAACCATTCAAACCTCTTCTCCTATTACAATGCATCTTAAATAACCAAAATCATCCAAAGAAAGATTTACAATTCTCCCCTTAACTTCTTCATAGGATTCCACCCCTAAGGGAAGCATGGAAACAAGTGTACAACAAGAAAATAACAAACTGTTATTTTGAAGGAAGGTGTTGGCAACGTATAGAACAAGTCCTCAACAACTGATGATGTGTCTTTTTATGCTTGCATCTCCTTGAGTCAGGTGGCCTTATGATGTGCAACTGAGAATTATGGTACGAGATCCCCCTGAGACCTGGAAATCTCCCTCGCCTCTAAATCTTCATAACCCTGAGTTCGCAGAGAAATACTGCAAACTGTCCTAAAACACCCAATTCGCAATGTCAATAAGTCCAGGCACTACGAACTTTCATGTAGCAGTCTGTTCCTTTTGCAAAAAGATTCAGATCTTTAAAAATTGTACCAGAGGTAGTATAAATCTTCCAAATATGCTACAAACTTATTATCACCTAATATATCCTTGGAGAAAACACAAAAAGATGTTGATTTTAGCTCAAAATTAAAAAACCATCACTTAGTGTTGTAACTGCATGCAAAATAGTAAACCTTGACAAAAATGGTGTTGGTTTAGAAGATCATCTTGTATTTATCTTTTTGTTTCGGTTCTCCTTTTGGAAACCACCTTAGCCAACATATCTAAGTTCCTCTTTTCCACTTCTTCTCTGAAAGGTTGTAACTCTTCTTTTAATTTTCTGATTTCATCTTGGTAGACCCTATTCTACCTATATACATTCTGGAGTTTCCTGTGAAGGGGAAAAAACCTCTTAGCCAGGAACCTTACGTTGTCAATTGTTTCTTCATATATATCCAACATCTCCTTTAGCTTTATTCTAGAATCCAAATATTCTTTTTTCAACTTGTCATTTTCATCTCTTGCTTCCTTGAGCTGCCTCCTGGACCTTTTGAAGGTAGGGTTACTTTCATGACGAGGAGTGATGATATCAATAACCTCTATGGGTTTCCTGGAAGACTGAGATTTTTCTTTTTGATGAGATGAAGTCTTTGTTGTACCATCCTTCATGGGAACATGTTGTTTGGATGATGACCTAGTAAAAGGTCTTCTAGGTTTGACTTTTTATGCAGCCACTGGTGGGGAAAAGAAAACATTTTTTCCTTTCAAGCTCCTTGATTTGCTTGAAGGAATCTCCATGGGAGTAGGTTCTGCCATAGGTGAAACTTCGCTTTCATAGGGTTGTGAAGGACCACCTTCTTCTGCTTCATCATTAGCCTGGAAATATTTATCACTCCAAGTCACCATCTTCTTCTTGCTTGAATCTGAATGCACAATCCTCTCAACAGGAGTAGGAGTTTGTCTTTTGGAGTGTGGTGTAGGAGCAATATCTAAATGAAAATGTGATGTAGATACGAAAGTTTCCCAGACGGTGTTAGTCTTCTTTAACTCTTCCATTACCAACATCTTGATTATACCATGGTGAAAAACACTAGTGTCTACTTGCTTGAACTTATCTTGGACTCTATCTGACATCTTGCCAATACTTCTGAAAAGGTAGAATGGAAGGTTCATGGATTGTTTCCTAGTGAAGTGTAATAATAGTATGATGTGGTATTTTTATACCATATTGAACCTTCCTTCACATGTGAAGTACCTTTGGATGAACCTGATCATCTTGTCAAAACATTCCAGCATGTGACTTCTCAACACTCATTTAGATATGTTGTCTCCTTGATATTCAGGTTTAAAGAATTCTTTGGAGAAAGAAGAGTTAAATGGCATGGATTTAAACCACTTCTCACCACAGTTAGGTATCTCTGTAGCTACAAAGATAGAATTCTCAAAGACTTCAAACTCCAACATCCCCACCTTAGTATTTGTCCCATTAAAATTAAGTGCAAACTCCTTAGCCACTTCAAGATGTGCTCTCTACATTTTTTGACAAAAAATGAGACAACCCACCCTCTGGAAAGAGTCCTTAAACAATGGTTCAGAGTTGATGAGTTGTATGTCATATGGTTCAGTTCTCACAATATCTCCTCCCTTATGAGTCTTTGTGCCCTACTGACTATCCATAATTATTGTCTTGAAAAAAAAAATATGTGGCCTCTTATGACAGTTGTTATGTGAAATATAGAGTAAAACATGGATTTTAGGGTTTGATAACAGAGCTGATATACCTAGAGTTCACCTATCTGGAAAATTATGGAAAGCAATGGTATAAAGTGGAGAAAATTGCAAGTAGGAATGATAAGAGGGAAAACAATTCAATCTTGAATAAAAATGCAGACATACAAAAGATACAACTCTTTGTAAACAGAGGGTTTGCAACGTCAATCACCAGTTCACAGCGCCAGTGTGTAGCAAAATTGAACTAGATCTTATGAAGGATTGAAAATACTTTTAATGTCTAAGAGGGAACCTATAATAACTGGTTAAAACCTGGGAGTTAGACTGATTTCAAAATTGACAAGGGTTTGGTCAAACAAAATATAGAGGGTTCACAGTGCGAGTCTGCAACGCGCAATTTGTGGTGCAGGGTTAAAACAAATAGTTCACAATGCAAAATTATTAGTGGGAAATATAACTTGTTTTCAAAAGGGAATTGTAGGATGACCCTGAGATAACAATATTGACCGATGAGCAGGGTTTAGAACACCAAAACAATGGGTTTGAGAGTTAGCAGTGCATGAACATTAACAGTTTGCAACACCAACAGTACATAACAACTTTACATCCTCAATCAACCTTTAAGAAGCATGCAAATTGCCGAGGGGTTCTTGGTATGTATGAATTTAGGTTGGTGCTTTGTGAACCTAAGTTGGACTTAGAGGGAGGCATCCAATCTTGAAAAATATTCTACAACCAGTTCACGATGCCAGTCTGCAGCGCCAGTTTCAAACTCCAGTAGCGCGCTTCATGGGAACTGTTAGAATTGTTCCTTGACATAATCTTGAAAATCATAATGAGTTTAATGCACTGAAGATGACGAGATCTACCCTGACACGTTTTCAAAGTGAAATGATGAGAGATTAGTGCACAAGGTACTTCTTGGTACACTGCGAACTTTTAGGTGAGTTGGCAACAAGCAAATATGACATCTGAATTGATCTCTAAATGGTTGGAAAATGACATAATGGAATTTTGTGTACAAACCCTTGAGACATGATATATGATGATGATGATTTTAAGACCAGGGTTGAGACCCATTTGACCCTTATTTCCTTCATGATGATAAATGATAGCATGACACCAAGACTCTTACATTGACTAAGGTCATAATTTTTAACTTCTGAAAATTCCATGTGCTAACACATTCCAAAATATATTGACCATTGATTTTCTCTAACCTCCCAACAGTCGAAGATGAATCCGGACCGTTGATCTGTCTCATGGTCCCAACTGCTGAAATGAATCTCAGTTTTTTATCTTGTAAACCTTGACAAACTCCAAAAACATTAGAATTTTTTAAATTTATTAAAATGAATCTGGGTCATTGATCTTGAGATCGAATGCAATCTCGACCATCAATTCATCAAACTCTCCCCAGCTCCTTCGACTGTCATTAAAACACAAAATTTGAACTTGTAAGTGGACTGTAACTCTGCAATTCGATCGATTAATGCCATTAAACCTCTCAGACAATTCTAGGTTATTTGAAACTCAAATCTGCTCACGAATTTGGGAATTTCACTATGATTTTTCACCGTTTTCCCCCAAATTCGCACAGACTAAAATTTGTAACAATGAATTTTACCAAATTCGTGTTGGTTCTTGTCCCATACGAGTCCAGTGTTTGAAACAAAATCTCTAATACCACTTGTAACGTACCCAATCACTAGTAGGATGAGCCACGCTACTTCAAGAACACACTTCTTGGACTGATTTTGAATTTATGATACCAATTAATTAATGAAGAAGCATGAAAGAAATACATGCAATAATAAAGATTCATACTATACCATAAAATAAAAGAACAATATTCCATGCACAACAATAACTAGAAAGCAAGCACATTATAAATACATATCTCAGAGATAATAATTAATACATAGTAGAAATAAATATACAAGCAAAGAAACACATGACATAGAGCACTTATCTTTAATAAAACCAATCACCAATTGGTCGCAGACTAAGTACGTTCCACCCAACCTTAAAAATTGTTGTTCCAAGTCTCAATAGCAAGTCACCCCCAAGTCAGAGCTATGAATCCACAAAGATGGGTCTCAGACCGACACTCGGCTTCCCAAACCAATCAGTAATCAAGTTCTCACATGTTTCTCAACCACACAACAAAATGTGGTTTATCATCTCTCTTCCCTTCAATCTACACCACCCAAAGAAAATTAACCCCCTTCACTTCTACGTAGTCCCTTGAGTTTTCCACTTCTATCAAGGGCTCCAGTGCTACCGGTTAGGAAATCTCAATGCTAGAAACTCTAAGGATTCTCAGGTGTGGACAATTTTGTCTCAACTTCCATTAATGTCATTCACACATGCATCCATTCTTTTATGGAATAATCAATAATTACTCATAGCCAACAAAGCAATTGCTTCCTTCCCTAGAAATTTGTTTCCATGTCCAAAACCAAGAACACGAATGATTGAGGAATAATGAATGAATAATGAACCAAATGATGAGCAACCCCAAAACAATCCAAAAGAGAGGTTTATATATTTACATGAAAATCAATAACTACATGGTCTTCCCCCAAGAATTTCATGTAATCACTTTTCTCCCATAATTCCAAGATGGGTAAATAAAATAATAATAAAAATACTTAGCCCCTTTAGCCCCCTCTCTTGTGGAATCATATCCCCCTATCTATGTCCTTGTTTGTCTTGCCACCAACGATGTATCTTATTAATATATATCAAAGTATTACATTTCTAGGCACTCCAACCTTTCAACTTTATAAACAAAATACGTTATTAATTTGGGGACTCAAAACCGGGGTATTACATGTCATTTTGACCCCTGAAAAAAATGATTTTAATATTTTTGTTGGAAACATTATGAGATTTTTAAGGCCATGGTTGCAAAAGGTGGTAATTTTGACCCCCAAAAAAGGTGCTACCAATAGCACCACTTTCCGATTTGGAAGTTGATTTGGTGTTTTTACCCAAAAATATGGGTTTTCAGATTTAAAGTTCTCGTTTTAAGGTCACAATTCTTGTTAAGTCAATAACTATATTGGATGTTCTTAGTGGATGCTTCATCAATTCAAGGTCTCTAAAAATGTGTTAAAGTCTAAATATGTTGCAACAATAGTCTAAATATGTTGCAACAATAGTCTTTCATATGTTGCATCAAGAAACCAAATATGTTGCAACAATAGTCTTTCATATCGATTGAGATTTCACTCCTTTGATAGACACAATAGATATGTCTCACATAGGCACAGTTCCACTATTCTTTCATGTAGTATTCAAGTCAGGGCACTGTGCAACCAAATTGACATTTTCCTAAATGGTCTATCTTGATTTTCAAGGGTGAACTTTGACATCAACTGAACAGGGGCTATGTGCATCTCAGTGGTGACAGGTCAAGTAAACTAGCATAGTATTTTGTACAGGTCTATTAACAGGGCATGGGCGTTTGATATGGGATATTCAAATCACCTATCCATTAGATGAAGAATTGTTGAAATGGCAGTTTGCATTCCTCAAATTATAATTTTGAAGAAGAATTGTTGAAATGGCAGGTTGCATTCCTCAAATTGTAATTTTGAGTATTTGGGTAGATTCAAAGTCCAACGATTTCAAATTGTAATTTTGGATATTTGACTAGATTCAAAAAGTTAATCAACAACCACTAAAATCACAATTTTACATCTAAACTAAAAATTCTGACCAAATTTTGATTGGATTAAGTAAGAAAAACCGTCCGAATACCAAGAATATTAATACTTCTCAATGGATTTTCCATGCATATAGTCTTTCTTTGCACCAACAACTATATAAATTCAAATAGAAATCTCGAACAACGCCCAATATTACTAAATCTTTACTTCATTTGTTTATATTCTCTCCACAATAAATTCAAGAGCACAAATTCCAAAATTTAAGATCACAAATTCTTATTATATTTGCAACTACGTTATAATCTGAAGCAAGTTATAACTCTAACCAGGAATTCTTTTCTTTGACTAGCAACTTACGTGACTGTCTCAACGCCGAAATTTTCTTCTCTTTCTCCGATATGTGTATTTGATGGCTTCAATTTTGCAGAATAGAGAGGAACCTCCCCTTATTCAGTAGCATTAATGATCACTTTCACACATATCCACGCTCTTCAAAATATTTTCTTTCATTTCATAATTCATTTTCATCTTGCGTGCACAGGCTTCTCCCATGCTGTTGTCACCCATTAGGTTCCAAGATTCTCTTCAATCTCAATACCTCAACCAACGATGCCAAAAGTTGAAAGCAATGCTTCTAACATCATTCTAGGAAAGGACTATATTGTATCCTACATACATAAATGATGTACCAATTAAGTTTTTTATTTTTTATTTGCGAATATTTATACATACATAAATAATAAAATCAAATGATGTTATATGAGAATATTGAACAACCAATCTTTGTTAGGTTCTTACCTTAATCCTCTTATTTAGATATTTTATTAATATATGAGGCTACCTTCTTTGAATAAGGTTCATTAAATAGTTAGTTAATAGTCATTCATTGTAATAAATTGTTATTTTTAGTCATAAGGCCCAAATTAGTTGGTCGACCTTCAATACAAGGGGTCGATAGGTAGAAGATCCTCTATAGATAGCTATATACTGAGTAGAAGGTTATTTATTGTTTTGTCAAGAATTGTCGTTGTATTTGGAGCATTTCTCTTGGAGTTTCCCCCCTTGAAGAGGCAAATGAACATAGCTCTCTATTTGTATCTCTCTTTTGTCATGTTCTTGGATTTCACACTACATTTTATATGATTGCTCTAAAGTTTTGAGGTTAAGTACACTACAAGTGGTATCAAATCTCTTCATTGGGTATGAAGTGGGAGAATTTTTTGGAATAAAGTGGAAGATTTGTTTTTCTTTTTGCAAACTTTTGACGAGATAAATATGACGATGGTATTTAGGTCGATTTATGAAACTTTTATATATAATTTAAAGAAACCAACTGTATATCTGAATTCCTCTCGAAAAAATACTTAATTAAAAAAAAAAAAATCGTCCAAAATCGATTCCAAAAAGTGGAAATATCATCAATTCAAAATCTGCAATTTTTTAGGGGTTTGTCCGGTGATGAGTGTGAATTTCACAGATTGGATATATTTTGACAGAGTGCACAGATTTATGTCAAACCAGTTCCATTAGATAAAAAAAAGTAGTGGAATTTCATTATTGGGGTCATAATAGCCAATGAGATGACAATAATTGAAGTTGTGATCATTTTACATTTTCGGCCTCAAGTCTTACCTTGCACAAGTTATTTTTTGGTGATTTTAAGATCTTTTTTGGGGGTTAACAAGCCCATAATTTTTTTTAAGAGATGTGTTTTGTTGTATTTAAATAACACAATGATATGTCATTTAGTGGGTAAACTTGTGGTAGGGTAATAGTACATGCAGAAAATACAAGTGGAATCACATTGTCGAAAACAATTGTAACCCATGTTGGTACCCCTTCAAGTAATACCGCATCAAACAACACTTATATAAACAATTTCATTTCCATGTAGCCTTGGGTATATAGGAAGTACCCTAGGTATCCCTGAATCATCTTTATATAAGCTAATCGGTTGTCTTATTTCTATAATACACTGAGAACAACACTTAGGGATATCACTCTCCAATACCTGGATAGTTGAGTAGTACGACTAAGGGCAGGATTGAGCCCCCTTAGTTAGTGCCCTGAGATATAGGGTCGAGTACTACTATTGGACCTGGCACATATATCAGACAGATGTAACACCTGGCACTCCCTTGTCCTTAAGACCTTGTAGCTTTTTCTAGTCAGCTCACCCATGAAGGACTATACCTATAAGACATGTCATGCTTCCCCAAACAATATGACCAACCACTCTACTTTAGAGAGGTTGTACAAACTAGAAAATCAGTTTAGGAGGTTGGATGATAAATTAGATGGGTTGAATGAGCAGTTGAATAAGAAGTTAGATGAGAAGCTACAACATAACCTATCCAATGCCGAAAACATGTTGATTGAGAAATTGATAAGGAATACCAGAAGAACACCAATGGACTACACAACAAAGTGCGCCACACCATAAACAAACTTCTAACTCGAGACTATTTAGCAACTCACAACCATTTTCGGGTCCGCACAACAATAAATCAATGGATAATAACATATGGCATTGTTATCCTAAGGTGGACATCAACAAGTTTGATGGTTATGTGTAATGTCCCTTTCCAAATAGGAGCTC
>JZKD02S1178084.1:175014-204935 GCA_000966675.3 Picea glauca | reverse complement strand
GGAAAATAATAATGTGAAACCCAAATGTATTTATGAAAATGATATGATGAAGGTTTAATTGGGCGATGAAATGTAAGGAATAGTGAAGGGAAAGGTGGATGAAAATATGACATTTTTGAGTCCCAACAATGGCGTACCCCAGTTTGTGGGTGGTCGGGGAGGTTATAGATTGGTATCAGAGCTTTTGGTTGAAACACTGGGCTGGTATGGATTGAGTCTGTTGGTCAGAGTCTTGCGGTTGATGAAGGAGAAGAAAAGGTTAATTCACAACTGTCAGATCTCATTGGAAAGAAATCGACTATGGGAAGGCATTGCGGGGATAGGGAAGAAAATTAAAGTTTCTGCAAGTTGTGAGCCCACAATCACTCAGGATCGTTGATCTTTCTAGATCAACAGATCAATAGTGGATATCGATCCCACTATGGATGATCATCTTCACTTTGCAGAGATCGGCAAGGAAATTAAAGAGTGAGTGTGTTGAGTCTCTGCAATCACTCATGGTTGTTGATATTCAAGTAGGGGACACATGTCAAGTGATATCGTACTCCAGGAGGAAGAAATAAGAATCTGAGTGAGTAAAGGACTCCCGAAGCTCGAAGCTCCAAATATCCAGAGTAGATCCAGACCGTTGATTGAAGTGGACACATGGTAGGAGATCCTGCACTCTAGTGGATAACCACAAAGATGGATGCAAAAATCTAGAACTCCTGAAGGCCTGAAGTTTGGATTTAATACAGACCATCCAATAAGGGAGACGTGCGACGAAAGTTTGGCCAGTTTATGAATTTAGAGTTTGGGAGGATTGGAGTGTGCTAGTATGGAAACTCATGAAGCCCGAAGATTCGAAGTGGTGGCACATGATGATGTCACTTGGAGGTGATGTGGACCCTAGAAGGTTAAGAAGTTCATAAATTTAGAGTTTTGGAGACTTAAGGGATGAAAGCATAAAATCTTTCGAAGCCCAAAATTCTGAACTGACGTGGCTCGCAGACGTCACCTGGGATGGGTGCCAGATGAAAACAAGTTTTGAAAATGTGGAGGATTGAAATGTAAGTTAGAACATGACACGTGTCACCCACATGATTGGGCCATGTGTCTTCTTCTAGTATTTCTCCATGTGGATATAGATCATGCAATCCAGAGATTAGGCACTCCAGAGGAAAAATATGTGACAATTTGCATTGGGTCAAGAACTCCCGAAGGTCGGAGTACATATCGACCGTTGATCCCAGAAGACACGTGGCAATAGATCTCGCAAAATTTAGGAGGATCGACACTACGAGAGGAAGTGAAGGTAGAAAGTTTGAAACTCCTGAAGCCCGAAGAGCCGAAGTGATTCACAACCATTGATCTATGAGATACACGTGTCAAAGAATCCTCAACTATGGGTGAAAGATTTATGGGAGGAAGTGAAGGTGGAGGGTTTGAAAATCCTGAAGCCTGAAGAGCCAAAGCGATTCAAAACCATCGATCTGTGAGAGACATGTGTTGACAGATCATCAACTTCAGGTGAAATCACTTCGGTTGAAAGTGAAGGCGGAGATTTTGAAACTCCCAAACCCCAAAGAGTCGCAAAGATTCATAGCCGTCGATCTGCGTGAGGACACACATCGACAGATCGTGAAATCCAGGTGAAAGTGTTCTGGGAGGAAGCAAGCGAGGGAATTTGAGACTTCCAAAGACTGAAGTCTCGAAGTGGACTAGAACCATTGATTTGAGTTGGATGCATGGCAACTAATCTAGAAATTTGGGTACAGATTACTCCAGGGAAAGAAGAGGTTGAAAGTGACTAAATCCCAAAGAGCAGAGTCCCGAAGAGGATCTCTATCGTTGATCGTGGATAAGGAAGAGGACTGTTGTTTTGTTCCTGGCTGAATGTTCTGAAGTTGCGAAGCACCAGGAGGGTAAGTCTTGATTCAAAGGTGAGGAAGGAGCTAGTGCATGTCTATGTGAGATTGGAACAGGGTGCTAAGGAAGTAGGACCCGTGGATAGTTGTCAATCTGTGTATGAAAAATTGATGATGGGGGACCATTTCTGGGAGAGGAGGAAAAATTAGTGGACGTGCTATTTCACAACCCACTATTTTCCAATGCCGTTGATCTCGTCAGAACAAGGGATCAATGACCACGATTGAAAACATATTTGGGTGAGAAATTTTTAGATTGCGGGGAAAGAGCTCTCTGATAAAGAGTGAGCATGTTGTTAGCCCGCAATTACTGTTGACTATCGATCTCAACCCTCGATCAATTTTCAACCACACGATATTTGATATAGTAATTTCTAACACAGAAAGCGTCAAGAAGGATTTGGCTGTGATTTCAAGCCGTGGTCACCCGAGAGAAGTTGTTTGAAGGGAGTGCCTGTGCAGAATTAAATTCTGTATTGGCTAAGGGATAACATGGAATTGTTATATGGTGTAGATTGATACATATATGTTCTTCATGAATTGATAAGAAAAGGGACCTGTAACATGGTTTGGAAAATTTTGTTTATCATATGCTTAATTCTAACAAAATGGTCGCTTGCACATTTTTCATAAGTAAGGGCTTTAAACACATCAATTTATAATGCGTATTGAAGAAATGGAAGAAGGCGAGGGATCCTCCAACCATGATAAGGAGGATGAAGGCCAGAATACCAGAATTGGCAATGCAGAGACATAATCTATTGGATGCAAGGGCTGAGGGGAGAAAGAAACATTGATAGAAACGATAAGAAGCCTGAAAATAGAAGTGTAGATCTACAAGGTAGACAACAAGAGGCCGATGAGGGAGAAAAGTTAGATAAATACTTGAGTGCTACAAAGCTTAAATAAACTGCAAAGTCAATCCAAGAATGGATCAAATCAAGTGGAAGAAGGCAAGTTTCATGAAAGAAGAGATGATCGTGGAAGAGTTGTTCATTCAAGAAGTGTTATAATAAATCATAGACACCACTCACGTCATTAATAAACGAGAAAGTTTTATGCATCGAAATATTCTGTAAGCAGTCTAGAGGTGTCCCTTGTTAGGCACCAAGTAAGGAGACAAGAGGTGGACATTTTTCAAGGATATCCGAGGAAGATCAAGCCACCATCCTTTGATGGTGAAAGCGAAAGGGAGGATGATTTTGAAGCATGGTTTCTTGGACTCAAGAGATATTTTCAATTGCATAACTATTCATCAAATCTAGAAGCCCGAATTGCTACCTACCATTTACACGGGAAAGATGCAATGTGGTGGGATCAACTAAAGCAAGTTGAACATAATAATAAGAATATGATCACTTGGAAGAAGTTCAAGAAGTACTTCATGTTATCACTCCAGGAAACTCTCCTAGGCTGTAAGTCAGAGATGCCTGGTAACTAACTCTTTTTGAAGCAATTTTCTCAATAATGGATGTGGTTTGTGGATCAATATGAATATCTAGGGACTGGACTGTGTGTTCAAGACTGTCTAGAAATATAAAATCTCACAAGGCCTTCTAGTAATGCAGTCAGACAAGGTTTGATTTAATGGAGAAGAAAATAGCTATTGAACCAGATTATACTCATATGAAACAAGCACAATGGGTTTAATAACTAAGGAAATATCTTATGATTATCAACTTAATCAATCAATAAATGAGATGATAGTCACATACAGATTGAATGAGCATAAATAAAGAAAATTCACTCATAAGACATCAGAGAAAAGAAAAGAGAAGTCTGACAACACAACTGAGGGAAGCTTGAAATTTTTCATATAATAAGAATAAGTCTTTCTTATAGTAGTAGCCTGTAGAAAACCAAAATCGAACCTCTGGTTCGTCTCAAAAATAAGTATTTATAGTCTTACAAACAATTTTTACAGATCCTAAAAACATGGATCTGTATTTAATAAAGATAACTCAATTCTATCTAAACAACTTGAAATTAAAGTCTTTAACAACTAAACTAGAAAGTCGAACTGTCTTCAATCTCCAAAATCACCAGCTGCATCCTTCAGCTCCTAATCTCAGCAATGTGGTGAAGAATAATAGGACATCTATCTTTGACATTTGGATCTCCCAACGTTCATGGTCAATTTTTGAGGAAATGGTTTTTTCATTTGTTACTAAAATTCACTCGAACCTTTGATGCTGAACCCTTTGCATGCGATTTGATAACCCACTGATACACTAGAACAACTTCAAAACCTATTTGAAATGACCTGTCGTGTCTTTGGTTTCAAAATTTATTTTCCCAGCTTTCAACAACACAACCGTTTAATTTTTCACGGGTTAGCTGTTGAAAGCCGTCACTTTCAACAGCGCACAGGTCATAAAATGATAGCTTTGCGCTGGTGAAAGTCCCGATTGCATTCAAAATGGGTTTTCACATCCAAAATTTGATTTCAACAAAACTTAGTGTGTCTCCGATTTCTCACCTTGCATATTGACGACGACTTGAGCGAGTACCTTTAGATCTGGATGGTGTTTTTGGCCTAGTTTTTGTTTCAACCTCCTTATTTGCCTTTTGAGGCATTTGGCAAGCCACCACAAGCTGTTGTAGTCTTTGGTGAGTTTTTTCTTCCTCTTCTTCTCTCTGACACTTTCCTTAGCCAATATTTCAAACGCAACATTGGTCTTGGCGAAGTTATCAGATAACTTCTTATACCTTTATTTAATCACCCGCTCCAAGACCTCTTGCTGGGTAATTACCTCCTTGAGATGTTTGATCTTCTGAGACTTCTTTGATCTGGGGTTTTTTGATGATTCTCCCTGTTCTTTCTGGTTGAAGGTTTCATAGTTCTGCGCATACTCAACTGACTGCTCATAACTCTTGATGATAGGGCATTGATCTTGCTTCTCTGATTCTGAATCTGAATAGGGAAAATTTAGTATATTGGTTCTCTTCCCTGTACTCTTCTCTGTAGGATGCCCTGTGTTCTGTTCTGTGGTATGTTCTATGGTCTGCTCAAAGTTTAACTTTCTCTTCTACCTATGAGGCTTCATTCCATATATTCTGTCTTCTGAAGGCCCTGGCAAGGTCCTTCTTTTTCTTGAACTGCTTTGAGGAGATAATTGTTTCTTTGAACCCTCCACCTGTTCATTTGCAGTCTGGTTCTGGGTTTCAAAACCTTCCCAGAATAGGAAATGTTCCCAGCTCCTTCCCTATTCTTTCAATTCCTCCAGGATAATCAATTTTATGAGGCCGAAGTGACACATAGTAGCTTTCATGCTCAAGGGTTGAGCTCTAATCTTCTTGCACACCTTAGTCAAACTTTTATGCAAGAAATAAGGAAAATTAAGAGGAGTCTTGCTTGTGAAATGATCCAATAGTTTGAAGTGGTACATCATCAGTTTATCATATCTTCCCTCCGAGGTAATGTACAATTGGATACCTTTGAACAATTCCTACCATTATTCATCTAGATAATAAATTAACATACCCTTTTTCCATGCTTTGTGCCTATACCCTTCTTTCAAATAAACTCTGAAATCCAAATTTTTGGGAGCAGTGGTTTTAAACCGGCTCTGACCGGTTCTTGGTAAACTTGTAGCTGCGGCAATGACAGCCTCATCCACTCTAATTTCCATGGACCCGACGCGAGCTTTATTGCCATCGAAAGTCTTGGCAAAGGCTTCCGCTGTATCCTGGTGGCAACCAACCTGCAACCTTTCAACGAACTCAATACACCCTGCATTCGAAAAATGCTTCTGGACTTCGGGATGTGATTGTAAAAAGGACAGGTTATCCAGCTCTCTCTTGAGTAGAGAACCACTACGTTTTCTCACCATTCTGTATTCGAAAATCCCGACAATTTGTAACCCCTGCAACTGCCAGCCGAGCCGAGGTTCTGCGCTGTTGAAAGTAGCTCGGGCTTCGGCTTTGTTTTGAAACAAATGAAACTTCCACAGACTTCTGGAAACGATTTGTGATATGAAAACCACTGTTTGATTTGATATTGTCAGGCCGGCAGTACCTCCTCTGTAACTGCATCACCGAACTCGAACTTGCCACCCCGGATGCCATGAGTGTTGAGCGTGAGTTTCTGGGTCGGATTCGAATTACAGTCATATTATGACATGCATAATTGAGTTTCTATCATTACCCACTCTCATCAACGCATGCCTTGGATTTTCCTGACGTGGGATGATCATATCATCATTACCTTCAATCGTGGATATGATGCACGTGATTCCCGCTCTCTTCAACAACGGCCTGTGAAAAACGCCTCTGTCAGCTGTTCATACTTGCCACTTTCGCCAGCGCGTGACCCCTTGGAAAACCCGTGTTAGATGTGGAAAGTATGCACTTTCAACAACACACCACTTAATGAAAAGAACTCCTTAGCTGCGAAAAGTATGCACTTTCAACAATGCACGACCGTGCAAAAATCCCTCCATAGCTGTGGCAAGTATGTACTTTCAACAACGCGCCACCCGCAGAACTGATTGTTGGACGTTTTGAAATTCACCACTTTCAACAGCGCAAAGACTTATGAAAAGTTCTCCTTAGCTGTTAAAAGTCACCACTTTCCATAGAGCACACTCAACTGTTGGACACATGTTAGCTGTGGAAAGTGAAAAATGAAAATTTTGAAAAGAAGACTTTATGGGTCAAATTATTTTCTAAGACAAAACCAAAATCTAAGCTTAGAAACTATAGAAACTTCAAAAAATGACTTGAGGTTACAACCTATCACCTAAAAAAGAAATAAATCCACCAGTTTATTTGAGGAGTTAACATTGTCTCCTATTGGGGATGAACACCTCCCTGTGAGGTTTCAAGAACCATAGAATCAATGCCTTTCCTGGACAAGAACCTAAGAACTAAACTATCTGCTAGTGCTTCCATTGGGCATGGAGTTATTCAAAAATAAAAACTAAGACTATTATTACAATGTCTAGGCTTTACAGCCTTAGATGAAATAAAGTTTTAAAAATCGCCCGTTTAACGGGCCACTGAACACTTCTTCACCCTCCAGATTCTGCAGAATGAAAGTGTTATTGTTTTGAACCTGAGTAATCATAAAAGGGCCTATCCACAAGGAATCGAACTTGCCATGCTTTCCCTTCTCCTGTCCAAGAGCATCCCACTTTAGAACCCAGTCACCGATCTGAAAACTGTCCACCTTCGCCTTTCTGTCAAACGTCCTTTTGATCTGCATATGATGAGCTTCTGATCTGTCCACTAACTATTCATGAGCTTGCTGTAGTTCCACCAAATCCAGCATCCATCTTACCATGTCATTTTTCTCAGTCTACTCTTCCTGAAAGAACTTAGCCACAGGAAAAACTAATTGAACAGGAAAAATTGCATCAGTCCCATAAACCAACTTGAATGGGGAAGTTCCAATGGATTTTTTAATAGTCACTCTATCTGCCCACAGAGCAAATTTCAGTTTGGAATCCCAGTTCTTCTTAATTTCCTCTAACAGTTTTCTTATGATTTTGATCAAGCTCTTATTTGATGATTCAACCAAGCCATTACCTTGAGGATAGTAGGGAGTCGAGTGTACAAGCTGGATTCCCATCGATTCACACATGTCTACCAATTCTTCTGCTTTAAACACTGCTGCATTATTTGCCACCAACCTCTTGGGACAACCAAATCTGCTCAAAATGTTTTCATAGAGAAACTTCATGACTACCTGGTGTGTAGCATTCCAGGTGGGGATCACCTCTATCCACTTCGTGAAATAATCTGTGGCTACCAGAATCCACTTGTGCTGACCACTGGATGAAGGATTTATCTCACTGATAAAATCTAAACCCCACTGCTGGAAAGGGTCATTTACCACAATAGGCCTCAGGGGTAAAGACTTCAGCTGTTGCTTACTGGTAAATATTTGACATTTGTCGCAAGATTTGACGAATGTGCACACATCTGTGAAGAGGAAAGGCCAATAGTATCCAGCCCTCAGGATCTTATAGGCAGCAGTCTTCCAGTAATAATGGCCACCACAAACGGCTGAATGAAACTGATGTGTCACCTTGACAACCTCCTCTTTATCTAAACACATGAGAAGCAAGCCAGTAGGGTCTCTCCAATATAACATATTATTATAAATGTAGGATTTGATAGCTCTGAGCTTGAGAGCTCGAGCTTGAGTCAAACTGAGTTCAGAAGGAACTTCAAGCTTTTGCAAAAAATGTATAATGCCAGAATACCATTCACAGGAAGACAAGTGCTCTGACACTTGCTGATTGTCATGATGCCCTTCTGCTGCCAACTCTGTCTGAGAATTTTCTGAAATTTTTGCTATGAAATTAATATCCATCAGCTTATGATTTTCCTCCACTAAAAGCTTGGCAAGGCCCTGGCCTTTGACCAGTTTGGTAGGATTTACTTCAATGTTGAACTCAATCATCTTTGCAATCCATCTAGCTCTCTTTCCGTCAATATCTGGCTGAGTCAAAACATCTTTTACAGAAGACGAAGGAACATATGCGATGACCTTTGAATAAAGGATATAAATTCTAAATGATTTTAAAGCTTTTATGAGGGCATAAGCTTGTTTCTCGATAGGGTCATACCTTAGTTCAGCATCCCTGAGTGTCTTGCTGAAGAAAGCCATGGGATGATCAAAAATTTCCTCATCTTTCTGAAGCAGGACTGCTGCCACTGTGTCATAGGAAGCAAAAGAAAATACATAGAAAGTCTTACTGTAATGTGGGCTAATCAGAATCAGAGATTCAATGATCGCTTGCTTGATGTCCTGAAAAGAGTTTCTCGCGCTGTCTGTCCATTTTATCTCAGCCCCTTTTTTTTATCATGCATGTTATGTGTTTAACTAATTCAGCAAAATTGGGCACAAACCTTCTAACAAAATTTATCTTACCGAGCAGTGACTGAATGTCCTTCTTTGACCTCGGCAAGGACAGCTTTTGAATAGCCTCCACTCGTGCTGGATCAATCATCACACCTTTTGCTGAGACGATGTGGCCTAAGAGCTTCCCCTTTCTTAGAGAAAACTGGGATTTCTTGGGATTCAATGAGATCCCGCACTGTCTGCATTTTAAGAACACTCTTTTCAGATGTTTCAGATGCTCCTCATGGCTACTGGAAAACACTGTAATGTCATCAAGGTATATGAGGACAAACTTGTCCTTTTCTCCCACAAATGATATATCCATGGCCCTTTGGAATGTGGCCCCGACGTTCATTAATCCAAAGGGCATCTTGGAGTACATAAAGGTCCCCCAAGGAGTGGTAAACGCAGTCTTCTCCTGATCATCAGGATCGACAACAACCCGATTGTAACCGGAAAAGCCATCAAGAAAGGACATGACCTTTGCCCCTGAAATCCTCTGTAACAAGTGTTCCATCTTAGGAAGAGGATAGTTGTCATTTTTAGAGCATTTGTTCAAGTTTCTGAAATCTACACACAATCTGACCTCACCATTCTTCTTCCTTATGATCACCAGATTGGAAATCCATTTGGAATATCTCAAGGGAACTATGATCTTGGCATCTAGGAGTTTTTTAATTTCTCTCTCAATCACTGGTAGCAGAAGGGGACTGATGAGCCTGAGTTTTTGCTTGAAAGGAATAGTGCCTTTTTCAAGAGGTATCTTATGCTGAATAATATCGGGATCGTAAGTCTTTAAATCACTATATTTCCAAGCAAATAGATCGGAAAATTCCTTCAAAACACTACAGTATTTTGACTTCTCATCAGCAGTCAATTCAGAAGAAAAATTAACAAACTTGGGCTGGATTTTACCTCCTATATTATGCTCTTGAACAGCTGGATCTTTCTCCTTTTTGTCTGGCTGGTAAGGAACAACATTCTGATCAAACAACCTTTCCAGGGGTACCAAACCTCGAGGTATATAGTTGTTTGGTAACTGAACAATATCATGTTCAACCAACTTCTTCTTTAGCTCAGGTTCCTGTGATTCTTCTTCATTAAGATTTTGCTGATCAATGTGCAAATCAGAAAACTCATCTACCACTTGGAGAAATCTGTTGAGTTCATCTTCATCTTCAAAAAATTTCCAATATTTGATATTATCAGGTAAGGAGGGTCGATATTTTACTTGAATCTCATAGTTGAGCTTAGGGGGTATGGGTGGAATGAATGTGCTGGCTGAAACAGCAAGAGAATCAGCGAGCTGATTCATATCTCTTGGTATGTATGAAATTTCGAAAACAGAAAAAGAATCACGCAACTTCCATACCTTGTCTCTGTAAGCTTTTAATCTGACATGCTTAGCTTGAAAGGTGTTGTTTACCTGTTGTATGATAAGTTCTACATCTCCCATTACTTTCAAACCTTTTATCCCCATCTCTTTGGCTGAATTTAAACCCAACAACAGAGCCTCATACTCCGCTATGTTGTTGGTAGTTCTGAGGTCAAGCTTGAAAGACAAAGATATGGTCTCCTCTGAAGGAGAGATCAGAACTACTCCAACACCTGTTGAGTCTTTAGTGATGGCTCCATCAAAGTACATAGTCCACACTGAAATGTCTTCACTTTCAGACTGTTGTTCAATAGGCTTCACTAACTGCATAGGAGTTGATTGACCATCATCAATCTGAAGGATGCATGAACCAAAATCTGTATCCACAACATAGATTGGATGATTGACGGAATTCTTTCCATCGCTGATGATATAAGCAAGATGATTTTCCCTGTAAAGTCTTTTCAGCTCCCCCCCAAACACCGGAATCGTAGCGTATGACAAATCCATCTGCAATGTACCACCTAATATTTTTCCCCATGAACGAGATAAAAGCAAACCAAACTTAGGTGGAATATCAGCAACTACTACGTCCATAACCATACTCCTCATTGGTAATTGAGCAAGGTTAATAACCATATCTTTGATGAGGCTGAGACATCTGACCTTTCTAGAATCGAAGGAGAAAAGGTCTTGATATGGTTTGGTGACTTTGAGACCAAGCTCATCCATCACAGACTTTGGCATAAGGTTATGTGATGCCCCAGAATCAAGCAAACAATTGTGAAGGATTTTGTCATGGACATTTAGTGATATGTAAAATGGTGGACAAGAATCGTCACGGTCTTCTATCATGGGTCCTATGGTCACCTTAGGCTTATCATCTTGTAGGTTCACGAAATCATCACATGGAGAAGTCTTAGGCTCAAGAGACTTTAATATGGCTGCTTTAAATACTTCATTCTTCATGAGTTCAGTTAAAGGCATCGTTATCTTAACCTTTTGAATTTCTGATTCAAAATTGAAAGAAAGAGATGGTTTGTTTGAAACCTTTACCTTATTGGAAGGATCCTTGAGACTGACTTGTTCCTTTACCGGGGGCTGAATTTGTTTCTTTAGTTGCTTTGCTAGAAGGGGGGTCTATTTTTCAGGAGCTGGAGGCTGCTTGGCAGCAACCTCTTTACTCTTCACAGGAGCAGAATCTTCCTTGTCCTCCACAGGAGCAGCAATGGGTGCTTTTGGGACAACATTCTTCTTGGACCTTAAGTTGTAACCTTTCTGATCATCTGTCAAGTAGACCTCTCCTTTAGCACCCGCCTCTTGAATTTGCTGATCCATCAGGGATTCTTCATAGTCTACCTGTGTCAAAAATGAAGAATCATTTTCATCACCGAAACAGTTTATCTCGTCAGCATCTTCAATTTCATCGGGAGATAGCTGTTGCTCTTCATCCAATACTGCATTTTGAAGAGGTGGTTTGATCCTCTGCTCATCAACTAGGTTTCTGTCTCTTTGAAGAATCTAAACTTGCGGGTTATTCCTTATATAAGGAAAAGCATTTGGATTTCTTGGAGAGAAAGTATTTGGCTCTTTAGCCCTTGCTGGTTGCTGATTTTGGACTATCAATTTCGACATTTCGGATGTGAGACTCTCCAGCATTTTAGCCATCTTTTCCATTTTACTATTAGAAGAAGAGGAGGGCTCAACAACAGACTTCTTCTTTTCAGCCCTTCCTTTAAGCTTCTGTGATGATGTAATGTTAGACTCAACCTCGAGAGCAGCATCTTGCATTAAAGCAAGTGTGGCTAATCGTCTTTCTCTAAGGATAAGACAAAACTCTGAATCAAAGGCAGCAGAGAAAGTGATTTTTGCCGATGCATCGCTTGGTTTAATCTCTGCAGGGATTTTACCAAGCATTTTATTGAATCTCTTGATAAAGTCCGAGACCGATTCTCCATCTCCTCTCTTCAAATTTCCAAACTCAGATATGTAGTACAACATATCTCTTCTTTCTCCCCAGTGTTTTAGGAATACATCATCCAATTGTTCAATACCAGTGATCGAATTTGCTGGTATCTCTTTGAACCACTTTCGGGCTTGGACATACAAACTCTGAACAAAAACTCTAGTCCACACATCTTCCTCTGAAATATTAATGTTTTCTGCATAAGAATAGAAAGCTTCAATGTGTTCTTCAGCAGTATACTCCCCTGCTCCTGTAAACTTTGGCATATATTTCTGATAGTCACCTGTTGGCATGGCAGACAAGGGATTTGGCAATACAAGTGGGGCATATCTGTTTGCCAAGATCTGTTCCATCCTGGTCAAAGGGGCAGCCATGGAAGTCTTGGAGATAGATACCGACGAGGAACTTGTGGGAGACGATGGAGGAGATGAGGAACACGTAGGAGATGATGGAGGAGATGAATTGCCTGAGTTAGAATAGAATGGTTGTCTTACTACACCCTAAGAAGAAGTTTTGGAAGTAGGTGGAAAATAAGAGGCTTTATAAAATTGACTGAGCAACAAAGCTAGATTTTCTTCTCCTTTCGAGGATAAATCATGGAGGATGTATTCGAGAATAGGCAGATTAGTGTGAGTGTATAAGACACCTTTCGAAGGTTTGATAGGTGATGAATCGAAAGAAGATGAAGAAGAATTTTCTTTCTGTCGGGAGGATTCTGTACTCAATTCTTTTGGATGGGATGCAATGTCAATCTCTGGAACAGAATCAGTAATGATAGAAGAAAATGAAGGTTCTTCTACTTTAGAAACTTGAGATGAATTTTTAATTTCCTGGGAATTTTGAGTTTCAGCAGGGGATTCAACCAAAGACTTTTTAGATAAGGAAGGATGAGTATCAGTTTAAATAAATGAATCCAATGCACTTGCAGATCCTGAAGCCTGTCTTTGTAAATATTTTCCCTTGCTGATGATCTTCTCTGGATCAGGAATTGATGTTGTCAATGGGGCTTCTGGGTTTTCCCTGGTGTGATCTCTTTTAGGAGCCACTTCATTTCAATGGAGTCGCCAGATAGAAAATGTACAACCTGTTAGTGTCTACTTCTTGTCTATCATCAAGAACTAGATCTATGTCGTCTCCCAGAGAAGCTGAGCTTCGATCTCCTCTCCCCGGCAATGACGCCAATTTGTTATCACTCCATGAAACTCTCCTAGGCTGTAAGTCGGAGATGCCTGGTAACTAACTCTTTTTGAAGCAATTTTCTCAATAATGGATGTGGTTTGTGGATCAAGATGAATATCTAGGGACTATACTGTGTGTTCAAGAGTGTCTAGAAATATAAAATCTCACAAGGCCTTCTAGTAATGCAGTCAGACAAGGTTTGATTTAATGGAGAAGAAAACAACTATTGAACCAGATTATACTCATATGAAACAAGCACAATGGGTTTAATAACTAAGGAAATATATTATGATTATCAACTTAATCAATCAATAAATGAGATGACAGTCACATACAGATTGAATGAGCATCAATAAAGAACATTCACTCATAAGACATCAGAGAAAAGAAAAGAGAATTTTGACAACACAACTGAGGGAAGCTTGAAATTTTTCATATAATAAGAATAAGTCTTTCTTATAGTAGCAGCCTGTAGAAAACCAAAATCAAACCTCTGGTTTGTCTCAAAAATAAGTATTTATAGTCTTACAAACAGTTTTTACAGATCCTAAAAACATGGATCTGTATTTAATAAAGATAACTCAATTCTATCTAAACAACTTGAAATTAAAGTCTTTAACAACTAAACTAGAAAGTCGAACTATCTTCAATCTCCAAAATCGCCAGCTACATCCTTTAGCTCCTGATCTCTGTAATGTGGTGAAGAATAACATGACATCTGTCTTTGACAGTTGGATCTCCCAACGTTCATGGTCAATTTTTGAGGAAATGGTTTTTGCATTTGTTACCAAAATTCACTCGAACCTTTGACGCTGAACCCTTTGCATGCGATTTGCTAACCCACTGATACACTGGAACAACTTCAAAACCTGTTTGAAATGACCTGTCGTGTCTTTGGTTTCAAAATTTATTTTCCCAGTTTTCAACAGCGCAACCGTTTAATTTTTCGTGGGTTAGCTGTTGAAAGCCGTCACTTTCAACAGCGCACAGGTCATAAAATGATAGCTTTGCGCTGGTAAAAGTCTCGATTGTGCTCAAAATGGGTTTTCACATCCAAAATTTGATTTCAACAAAACTTAGTGTGTCTCCGATTTCTCACCTTGCATATTGACGACGACTTGAGCGAGTACCTTCAGATTTGGATGGTGTTTTTGGCTTAGTTTTTGTTTCAACCTCCTTATTCGCCTTTTGAGGTGTTTGGCAAGCCACCACAAGCTATTGTAGTATTTGGTGAGTTTTTTCTTTCACTTCTTCTCTCTGACACTTTCCTTAGACAATCTTTCAAACGCAACATTGGTCTTGGCGAAGTTATCAGATAACTTCTTATACCTTTCTTTAATCACCCGCTCCAAGACCTCTTGCTGGGAAATTACCTCCTTGAGATGTTTGATCTTCTGAGACTTCTTTGATCTGGGTTTTTTTGATGATTCTTCCTGTTCTGTCTGGTTGAAGGTTTCATATTTCTTTGCACACTCAACTGACTTCTCAGAACTCTTGATGACAGGGCATTGATCTTGCTGCTCTGATTCTGAATCTTAATAGGGAAAATTTAGTATATTTGTTCTCTTCCCTGTACTCTACTCTGTAGGATGCCCTGTGTTCTATTCTGTGGTCTGTTCTGTGGTCTGCTCAAAGTTTAACTTTATCTTCAACCTGTGAGGATTCATTCCAGATATTCTGTCTTCTGAAGGCCCTGGCAAGGTCCTTCTTTTTCTTGAACTGCTTTGAGGAGATAATTGTTTCTTTGAACCCTCCACCTGTTCATTTTCAATCTGGTTCTGGGTTTCAAAACCTTCCCAGAATAGGAAATGTTCCCAGCTCCTTCCCTGTTGTTTCAATCCCTCCAGGATAATCAATTTTATGAGGCCGAAGTGACACATAGTATCTTTCATGCTCAAGGGTTGAGCTCTAATCTTCTTGCACACCTTAGTCAAACTTTTATGCAGGAAATAAGGCAAATTAAGAGGAGTCTTGCCTATGAAATGATCCAATAGTTTGAAGTGGTACATCATTAGTTTATCATATCTTCCCTCAGAGGTAATGTACAATTGGATACCTTTGAACAATTCCTGCCATTCTTCGTCTAGATAAGAAATTAGCATACCCTTTTTCCATGCTTTGTGCCTGTACCCTTCTTTCAGATAAACTCTGAAATCCAAATTTTTGGGAGTAGTAGTTTTAAACCAGCTCTGACCGGTTCTTGGTAAACTTGTAGCTGCAGCAATGACAGCCTCATCCACTCTAATTTACATGGACCCGACGCGAGCTTTATTTCCATCGAAATTCTTGGCAAAGGCTTCTGCTGTAGCTTGGTGGAAACCAACCTGCAACCTTTCAACAAACTCAATACACCCTGCATTCGAAAAATGCTTCTGGACTTCGGGATGTGATTGTAAAAAGGACAGGCTATCCATCTCTCTCTTGAGTAGAGAACCACTACATTTTCTCACCATTCTGTATTCGAAAATCTCGATAATTTGTAACCCCTGCAACTGCCAACCGAGCCGAGGTTCTGTGTTGTTGAAAACAGCTCGGGCTTCGGCTTTGTTTTGAAACAAATGAAACTTCCACAAACTTCCGGAAATGATTTGTGATATGAAAACCACTGTTTGATTTGATATTGTCAGGCCGGTGGTACCTCCTCTGTACTTGCATCACCGAACTCGAACTTTCCACCCCGGATGCCATGATTGTTGAGTGTGAGTTTCTGGGTCGGATTCAAATTACAGTCATATTCTGACATGCATAATTGAGTTTCTATGATTACCCACCCTCATCAACGCATGCCTTGGATTTGTCTGATGTGGGATGATCATATCATCATTACCTTCAGTCGTGGATATCATGCACGTGATTCCCGCTCTCTTCAACAACGACCCGTGAAAAACGCCTCTGTCAGCTGTTCATACTTGCCACTTTCACCAGCGCGTGACTACTTGGAAAACCCCTATTAGCTGTGGAAAGTATGCACTTTCAACAGCGCACCACTTTATGAAAAGCACTCCTTAGCCGCGGAAAGTATGCATTTTCAACAACGCACGACCGTGTAAAAACCGCTCCATAGCTGCGAAAAGTATGTACTTTCAACAACGCGCCACCCACAGAACTGATTGTTGGACGTCTTGAAATTCACCACTTTCAACAGCCCAAAGACTTATGAAAAGTGCTCCTTAGCTGCTGAAAGTCGTCACTTTCCACAGCGCACACTCAACTGTTGGACACACGTTAGCTGTGGAAAGTGAAAAATGAAAATTTTGAAAAGAAGACTTTATGGGTCAAATTATTTTCTAAGACAAAACCAAAACCTAATCTTAGCAACTATAGAAACTTCAAAAAATGACTTGAGGTTACAACCTATCACCTAAAAAAGAAAATAAATCCACCAGTTTATTTGAGGAGTTAACACTTCCAGAAGGAGTACCTCCAAGAGAATTTCCATGAAAAGAAACTACAGTATTTCTTGAACTTAGATTGGGAAGCATGACTATGGAAGAATATGAGAAGAATTTCTTGGGATTTTTAAAACATGTTGGGTTTATAAATGATGAAAAGTTAAAGATACAAAGGTTTTTGAGTGGACTGCCAACCTTTTATAAATAAAAGATTAGGTATGATGAGCCCAAGACCTTGACTGAGGCCATCAAGAAGGATAAATACCCGTATGAGCAAGGCCAGGGAAGAGAACACCTATAGAAATCTTGGAAGGATAAGAAAAAGGAGAAGTCTGATCAGAGGAGGAAAGGATTTAAACCTCCCTTCAATAAGAATGAGCCTAATAGAAATCATCAAGATCATTATTCTAAGGGTGAATCCAAGAAAGAAGACTCCTTGGGAAAAAGGGGAAGACCACCTATCCAATGTTTGGGATGCAAATATGATCACCTGCACAAGGATTGCCCACACAGAAAGGACAGAGTGAAGACTATGCACAATGCTCAAGAGGCTACAATAGTCAAAGATATGGGAATAATCTATGTAACTTTAGATGATCGACAAGCAGAGTAGCAGTCCAATATGATCGAGGTGGAAGGTAAGATCATAAATCATCTTGTTGCTATTTTAATTGATTAAGGAGAAAGCCATTGTTACATTGATCCTAAAATAGTGGATAGATTACATTTGGAGAAAAGTGAGCTTGGAAAAACAAGTTTCTTCCAGCTAGCCACTGGAACCAAAAGGAGAATCCATTATATGGTCATAGGATGCTCCATAAGTCTTAATGGTGTGAATACGAATGGTGATCTAAATATCATACCATTGGGGTCTTATGATATTCTAATTGGAATGGATTGGATGGACAAGCATCATGTTGTCCTAGATTGTCATGGAAAGACATTTACCTGTCTAGATGAAGATGGAAAATAGAACACTGTGAAAGGAGTTCCAAGACCCATCTCTATAAGGGAGATTTCAACCTTAAAATTGAAGAGATGTTTTAGAAAATGATGTCAATTGTATGTAGTCCATGTGGAGGAGCCATGAAAGAAAAAGGGTCCAAGCCTTGAATATTTCTTGATACTACAAGAATTTGAGGATGTATTCCAAGAAATATCAGGGTTGCCACCAAAATGGGAGATAGATTTATCTATTGATTTAGTTCCAAGAGTCGCCCTGGTGTCAAAAACACCTTACAGAATGAGCACACCAGAGTTAAAAGAATTACAAATGTAGTTGGAGGAATTGTTGAAGAAATGGTACATACATCCAATCGTTTCACCTTGGGGAGCACCAATACTCTTTGTCAAAAAGAAGGATGGAACCTTGAGGTTGTGAATTGACTTTCGACAATTGAATAAGTATACTATAAAGAACAAGTATCCTCTACCCTAAATTGATGACATCTTTGATCAACTAAGAGGAGAAAATATATTTTCGAAGATTGACCTGAGGGCAGGATACCATTAGGTAAGGATCAAGGAAGAAGACATTCATAAGGCAAATTTTAGGACTAGGTATGGGCATTATGAATTTTTGGTGCTGCCATTTGGACTGACCAATGCACCAGCTATCGTTATGTCCTTAATGAATGGAATATTCATAAATTATTTTGATAAGTTCGTCATAGTGTTCTTGGATGACATACTTGTCTATTATAATTCTAAAGAGGAGCATGAAAATCACTTAAGACTGGTATTGCAAGTGCTGAGAGAACATCATTTCTATGCCAAGCTAAGTAAGTGTTGTTTTTATCAAAAGCAGATCCATTACTTGGGACACATTATTTCAGAGCAACACATAGTAGTATATCTAGAGAATATTGAAACCATTAGAGGATGGCCAACACCCAGAAATGTGTCAGAAGTCAGATATTTTATGGGATTAGTTGGTTACTACAAAAGGTTCATAGTAGGGTTCTAATATTTCTCATCCCATAACTTCTTTGCAAAATAAGGGAACTAAATTTGAATGGACACCTAAGTGTGAAGATAATTTTAATTTGTTGAAGGAATTACTTACTAGTGCACTCGTGTTAAATATTATTGACCCAAATGAAAGTTTTGTGGTATGTATAGATGCATGTAAGGAAGGAATTGGGGGAGTCCTCATGAAAAATGACATGTCATTGGTTATGAGCCCATAAATATTAAGGATCATGAGAGGAACTATGCCACACATGACATGGAGCTTGCTTCCATTTTCCACGCCTTGAGGATGTGGAGGCATTATCTCATCGGGAAGAGATTTGAATTAAGGACATACCACACTGGCCTGAAATATCTTTTTGAAAAACCAACCTTGAATGCCAGACAAACAAGATGGCTGGAATTTTTAAGTGAATATGACCTTGATATCAAGCATATCAAAGGAAAAGAGAATAAAGTTGTCGATGCATTTAGTAGAAGAGTGCATCTCATGCATGCTATTGCTATCAATATGCTTCAGTCAGACTTGAAGAGAATAATTTTATATGATATTGTTACAGATCAACATTACCTACAAGTAAAGGAAATATTACAGCAAGGATATGTACAACATAAAATAAAAGATTATGAGATAAAGGAAGATGGATTACTCATGCATAAGAATAGAATCTATGTTCCTAGTTCCAGAGAACTGAGGAATTTGGTATTGAAGGAAATGCATGATGTTCCCTATGTTGGACATACCGGTTACCATAAAATGGTTACAGTAGTAAGAATCCAATTCTTTTGGCCAGGAATGAAAAAGGATGTTGCTGATTACATCACTCGATGTATGGAATGTCAGAAGGTGAAGGCTAAGTATTGGAACCCAACAAGTTTATTGCATCCATTACCAATCCTAGAGAATAAATGGGAAGTGATAACCATTTATTTCATAACTAAATTACCCAGGACAACAAGGAAACATGATTCAATCATGGTGGTAGTTGACAAATTAACAAAGGCTGCTCATTTTTTTCCTGTAAAAGAAACCCATACAATGACTAATATTGCAGAAATTTACATGAGAGAGATTGCTAGGTTGCATGGGATACCTAGGACAATTGTCTATGATAGAGATACAAAGTTTACCTCCAATTTCTGGAGGGGATTGTTTAAAGGATTTGGTGGAAATGTAAACTTTATCACAACATACCATCCCCAATCAGATGGACAAATGGAGAGGTTCAACCGAGTAATTGAACATATGTTGAGAATGTATGTGATGGATAAGCCATCTAAGTGGGAAGATTGCTTACACTTGGTTGATTTTGCATATAATAATGGGTATCAAGCTTCATTGAGAATGAGCCCATTTGAATCATTATATGGTAGGAAATGCAATACTCCAGTGAGATGGTGTTACTGGATAATTCAGTAGGTGCAGACACTAACATATCTCCCTAGATCCACCTAGATCTAGAACAAAACAGGACAGGACATGACTCTTTCTCTAAGTTGTAGTCATTGAATCTACTACCCAGAAGGAATGAGTGACATACCTTTATATCGCTTCCTTAGGTCTTTGTTGTCTCTTCTTCACTCCGTTGCTCTTGTGAAATCAGGTCCAAGACAGCACAAACCAACCAAAGTGAAGATAGAAAAGTATATTCAATGTCAACCTATGCATATGATCAAGGAGTTATGCAATAAAATAAGAGTGATTTTATGGGAAAGGGACATGCCACTGTATTATATTAAATGAAAGTAGAAGATACAACCATATCGTCTTGATGTCACAAGCTTCCTTTCAATGACCCTTGGTTCCAACACACACACTTGCTCTACATTTGCATGAAGAAGATCCAATACAACTTGATAGACCAAATAGAGTCTTCAAGCTTCTATCCAAGCAGAGTTCTTCATACAATTGTTTCACCAATTCTTCATTCAATCTTGCTTAACCTTTTCCATGAGAAACCTTTCAATATATAGGAGAATGAGATATGGTTAAATGGATGAGGATGATCCCACCAAATCTGAGAAGTCAGTAGGATGCCAACCATGTGAATGCTGACACATTTTCTAGAAGATTCCCTTCTAGAACCTTCATGACCTCTTCTCTTTTCCAAGCTTTGAAACAGGTTCACACCCTACCTATAGAGAAAATCCTGAAAAGTTCGCACCCTAAGTATGGGTTTCCTGCGAGAATGAAGGATTTTCGCACCCTATAACATAGGCAGCCTCCGAACTCATCTTAAAAATATGCTTTTTGGAAGAAGACAACAATCACGTTTCTCAGGTAAAAATTCCTTGTGGGAGCCTGAATACATCACTGTAGAGACATCACCACAGTGACCAAAATAATGTGTAACATAATTCCCCCCAAAGTATGAGGCCAGAACTTGTGACAGCCGAATACTTTGTAAAATGCGTGTGTGTGTCAGAAACAAGGAGCACACCTAATCAGAAACCTATAAACAACCAAGCATCTGCAGAATATAATATTAGTTCTGAGGTAGGCATTCCCATGCTCAGATCACAAATGAATGGAATCATAAATGTAGTTCATGGCCACCAATCATACACCGTGGATCCATGTCATCAAAATGATACATAGCCACCAGGAATACAATGTGGATCTATGTGAGAAGACTTGAATTAAGACATAGCCACGTGACATACAAAGTGGATCTATGTGCTGATACAAATCATACATACTCCATCGTAGCTTGGATCAAAAAGATGAGACCCAAGGTCTTCAATCCCGTCACCTAAAAGTACAAATCTAGCCATGTGATTACATGTGATGAAGTCGAACATGGTAGAAACCACTTGATTACCGGTCATTGATGAAAACCGTTAACAAGTGCAAAGAAAATCACCATTGATGTCAATGAATCCCAAGGTATCGAAGTACAATCCGAACGAATACGAATGAATGAGCTGAAGTCAAGCACTCGACAGAATCTCTCGATCAGGGATCAATGATGTGAAACCCCTATCGAAAGTGAAGAGACCTGCCATTAAGGTATGCAAGTTCTAATGCACTAGATGATTTCTATGTCTCATTCCTGGATAATGAGTTGGAGTCGATGGAAAAAGAATCGTCACAGGAGGGCCTTGATGTATCCCCCATCAATGACACGAAATAAGTAATAGATTTTTAGGGTGAAACAAAGTATGAATATGGGTTGAAACAAAAACAGGGAAGGCCGACATAGTAAGAATGGACAACTATAGATGGCCGACCCAATAGAAGGATCATTTGAACTTCTCTTGAACATATGAATGACACGACCAAGGACTTGGCAGCACTGACTCAAAGACGACCCAAGATATGACCTTGTAGCAATTCAGACAAGAGACAAATGGATTTCCCAACTCAGATTCGAATGATGAATAGAGGGTGTTATGTTCAAGAGTGACACTTACTGCCATTAATACGAATATGAAAACATATCCCTTTCCCAAAATTTTACCCACCATTTCTGGCGAGTACCTCTTTATTTTTACACAAGCTTGAGGAGGATAACATATGCTTGTTGATGTAAGCTCATCCTTTGGACGAGTCCCTTAGAGTATATTTAATGAACCCTAGGAAGGAGTGGTTCGGTCTCATTATAGGCCTTTCTATGTTTGTTTAACGAGTCCAAGGATAGAAAACTCGGGGTTTTTTCATGTTTTAAGAGTCTGAAAAACACTTAAAGATAACTCTCTCAGTTCCTTTTTCATAAAAGAGTTCGAAGATACTGAAAAAGAGATAAACTATTGCCCGTCGAACATTTTCTTCAAATACTTTAACGAGTGTGAAAAGAACAAGATCGCTTGACAATATTTTCATTGTTATGGAGCGTGAAAAGAGCTTAATGGATACTCCCTTACGTTCATCGTTTTCGTGTTACCATGACAAGTACGAAAATGAAAGAAAATGTATACTCGGTTACATTCTCATATATTTTCAAGTGCGAGAACAAACAGAGACTGAGCTCGAGGTTTTTCCTACAAAAACTCTAAAAAAGTAGTCATACATGCGACAAAAAAGAAAAAACACCCGTACCCCCTTGTTCAGACTTTGAAGTTGCTATATCTGCGAAAAACCATACTGACAAGGCTATTAGGGTATTAGGTTTTATAAATAAAGCAATAAAAATAATATAAAAGATCAATAAGAAATAGTAAAAAGTGAATAAATATGGGTGAAAAAGATTTTTACCATTTCATTGTTACTTTGCCAAAAACTTGTCCAACATACGTCATTTTCCCCCAAATTTATTTACTCGATTGCGGGAGGCACAAGCGATCATTCGGTGAATGGTTTCAACCAATGAGGTAATCTCCTGATTCTCCAACTTTTCCATGGTTTGTTTTTGGTTTTTATTGGCAATTTTAGAGTTTTGATTCCATTTTAGGGTCGGAACATGCGCTCAAGAATTCTCGCAGGTGGGTCATGTGGGACCTATGAGAATCTAAGATTCTCGCAAGTGGGCATCAAGGCACCTGTGAGAATCTTGCACTGTGCAAAAGGTTCACCTGTGAGGGCCGAAAAATGGATTTTAATGTCTGGTTTTTCTCAATAAAAATTATGCAAGAGTTTAAAACAAGTTGTTGACTTCCCTCTCATGACTCTATTGCAGGTGTTGATCATCACGATGTTGGAATGGAGAGAAAGATAACATGAGGAGGATGATTCCATTGCCAGAAATGACCCAGGTACAGTCACTGCCCTCCAGGAATGTGGGCTCTTGAAATTTTTTAGGATCCTGGGCATGAGAGCCCAACTCAGGTTATTAGAATACTTGGTCCACATGTGGGACGTGGATCAAAAATTATTTCACGTGGGAGTCCATACGTTGACACTAGATATCGAGGATATCTATTTTTTGATGGGGTTGTCACAACGTGGATACCATACTACTTTGACCAGAGGTAGAGGCAGTGGACTTCCTATGAGCGAGTATGTTCGCCAATATTGTGTTCCCGAGGTAGAGAGAAGAAAGGGTAAGGTTTCCATTTGGGGGGTCCAAGATTTGACCCTACGGACTATCTTGTTTACCATTGCACGCATGGCTAGGAGAACGACTTTGTACATGGCTCTCTGGAGCTATTTCCAATACACCATAGAGTGCACAGAGCCTTGGGTTTTCAACTGGTTGGACGTAGTTCTCTATAGTATGAAGAGACAACTGAAAAAGTGCAGAAGGGGTGACTTGAAGCAGTTTGGGTACGGGTCACTTTTGGTGTCATTCTTCCTCGAGAGGGTACCACTGCTGCGACTATAGGTTGATTGGGGTTTACTGGCCCCACCAGATTTGAGGATGCTGAGGTGGTGTAACCTCATGGATCGACATGTATTAGGGCCTATAATCAAGTATAATGATTCATTTTTTGACTCGTTGAGGCCCCAGATGTTGATGATCAATGACTACGCATATGTCGGTTTGGATTTCCAAGGTGATCCAGATTTGGTACTGCCTGAGGATGCTCGGTGGGTGACTTAGGTGAGAAGTACACATTTTGTTCTTTTTAAATGTTTTTGCAAATTTTATTATATGAAATGTTTTTATGTTTATCCAAGGACTAATAAAAATATTTCCTTTTGATGACATAGATGTGGGGCCATATCGACCTCCACGAATGTCTCAAATTCAAAGGCGAGGAGAAGCAGCTCCAGTGGCGAGATGGGATGCCTAAGACTATGAGGCAGTGGAACAGAACTTAGAGGGGTTGACCACGGATGTCCCGAACATTTCTATTGGGGATATCCCGAGACATTACCAGCGCCATACTGTGGGCATGTCTGAGTCTCTCAGTCGACTGCTCTATAGGGTAGCTTGAGAAGTTGTGTGTTATCATGAGTGTCATCCGTGATGCTATTTTGTAGAATATATAGGCTTTGTATTTTGAGATTTTGATCCTTGGACAAAAACTTTTTGTAAAAACTTTTGATTGTTATATATATATATATGAATTCTACCGGCTTATTTTGTGTTGTGTTATACATGTGATGTGTGATTGGTTTATAAATGTCCCAAATGTCTATCTAACACATAGTTAGCTAAGGCATCAGTCAATGTATTTAAACATCTAGGAATGTGATGATATTCGACATAATCAAAATAACGTTCCAAGAGGCGAATTCGTAAATATACCTGTAATAAAGTAGGACTTCAAATAACATAAACATTACTTAACTGTAGTACTAGCTACGAATCAAGTCGTATAACCAGGTGGTGGATATCAAGTGAAATAGAATCAATCAACAATTCGATGACAATGCTATATTCTACAATATTATTGGTTGCACGACCGAGGCACACACATCGTAGACTGATAAGTTCGTTTGTAGGGGCGTAAATTGCCCATGCAGCAAAATCAAGTTTCTAAGTACTATGACTAGCACTATTGGCGAAGCCAATGTGGGGTAGTGAAGACTCCAACATCTGGAAACCAAGCACAATGCAAGATAAGAGGTCGAGGGTAGAGACCAAATAATGAAAAAAGAATACTAAAGTAATACACAAAAAGTATGATACAATAAAATGCAAGCACTCATGCACAAGTGATCTTAAGCATAGTACTTCTTTAAGTACAACCAATTTCTGGGTTCACTCAAAGGGATACTGTCGTAGTCCATCAACTCGTAAGCTCCTTTCTCCAAAGCTAGTCAGACGAGATAAGGACCTCGCCACATAGCTTTAAATTTTTCGGCTCCTAGCATATCCTGATCTTGTTCGTAAAGGAGAACCAGATCACCTTTGGAGAAAATGCGTGGCTTGACATGTCTGTCAAATTGGGATTTGACGCGCTTCTTCTGGGCTTCTATGACTAGGGTGGCATCGCGATGGGTTTCGTTTAATTGCATGAGATACAATAGGCATTCTTCTTTGGCAGAAGTGTTTGGGAGAAGTTTGACGACTAGTTTTAGGGAGGGTATCTCACATTCAATTGACAAGATGGATTCTAGACCATCGACTAAGTGGAATGGTGTGAACTCAGTAGAAGGCTTAACGGATGTCCGATAAGCCCACAATGCTGAAAACAACATCATGTGCCAACTTGTTTTGTGAATCCCTATCATTCGTTGAAGCATGGTAATGAGGACTTTGTTTATTGCTTCAACTTGGTCGTTGGCTTGTGGTTAATAGGGTGTTGAGTTTTCATGGTGAAGACCCAACTTTTCAGTGAGTTTAGACATCATGAAGTTTCTAAAGTGGATACCGTGATCACTAATGATAGCTTGAGGAACAAAAAACCAAGAAATGTTGTGATTGAATATAAATAATGCTGCAATCCTTTCGGTATTGTCGAATGTTGGCATCACCTCGGCCCATTTTGTAAAATAATATACTGCTACAATAATGTATCCATGCCCCCCGACCGAGTGAGGGTGACATGCCATGAAATCGATAACCCATTTCACAAAAGGACCAATGGAGACCACAGGGTGTAGAGGAGCAGGGTGTGATCATATTTTATTGTTATAGGTTTGGCAAGCGTGGCATTTTGGACAAAAATTATACAATCATTGAATAAAGAAGGCCAAAAATACCCCGCTCGTAAGATCTTCTGGGCAGTAGCATACCTAGACATGTGACCACCATAGGCTCTAGAATGGCAGTTATTCAGGGCTTTCTTGGCTTTGTCAAATGCGAGGAAACCTTGAAAAATAGAGTCAATCCCATGACAATAAAGAGTATCACCGAGGATAATATACTGATGGGCTCAGTAGCATATTCGATGACAGTTAGTGCTAGACAAATTGGGCTGAAAAGTATGGGTTTGGATATATATGATGATATCTCCATACCAAAGGTCATCAGAACTGATCAGGAAAAGGGATTCATCGGGTAATTAATCTTCTGCTACATTTTCCGTCTCAGAGAAGGGAAGGTCGCATATCAACTCGGAAAACACCAAGGATTTCTTGGACTTAGCACGTTCAAATTCTAAGTCAAACTCCTGGAGTATTATGATCCATTTGGAGTATTTTCCCCCTAGCAATTGGTGTGTAAGAATGTGTTGCATAGGGTTGCAGTTAGAAATTACCGTAGTCTTGCGAAAAAGGATATAGTGCCAGAAACATTGAACAGCTTGGACAGTTGCCAAGGCCAGTTTTTCAACATGTAAATACTTGGTTTCGGTAGTCGTGAGACTCCGACTCAAGTAATATATGACATGTTTGTCATGAGAATCATCCTCCTGGATGAGAACCATAATGATGGTATAGTCCGAGGATGTGAGGTAAAGGAAATAATCCCGACTATAATCAGGTGGGAAGAGTAGTGGGGTACATGTCAAAGACAGTTTCAAAGCTTCAAAATATTTGTCAGCAGTGGTATCCCATACAAACTCAGAACCTTTCTTGAGTAGTCATGTAAATCCAAGAGTTAGCTCAGCATAGTTCGGGATGAAATGACGAATAAATTTTGCCTTCCCTTGCAAAATTTGTAATTGGTGAAGTGAGGAAGGAGGAGGGAGATTGAGAATCGCCTTGACCTTCAAAGGATATACCCTGATTTCTTGACGTGAAACAATAAATCCTAGAAGTCGGTCGGATTCTATGCAAAAAACACATTTGTGGGGATTCAAGCGTATATGGTAAAACCAACATCGAAGGAAAATGGTGTGGAGGTGTATTGGATAATATACAGGACACATAGAATGAGAGGGTAAGTCATCGAGATATGGCTGTACAATGTGCTTTATATCATGAAAGGCATAAGGCATAGCACGTTGAAAAGTTGCACCGACATTATTTAAACCAAATGGAAGTTTCTGGTAGGAAAAAGTGCCCCAAGGACAAATAAAAGTGATCTTGTGTTGGTCTTCGGGTACGATATTGATTTGATTATATCTGGAGAAACCATCCATCAGAAAGAATATTTCACTTCCGACACAATCGTCGACAATATGGTCAATGGAGGGGGTAGGAAAGTTGTCTTTAGGACAAGCTTTGTTAATGTCTCTATAATCAACACACACACAGATCGTGCCTTGTTTCTTGTTAATCAGAACAAGATTGGAAACCCAGTCAGTTAGAGCCATAGGGTAAATAAAGACAACTTTGAGAAGTTTCTCAACTTCAAGCTTGATAGTGGCTGCTTTACATGGGTGGACCAAACGAAGTTGTTGCCGGACAGGTTTAGCACCCGGGTATGTCTTAATCTCATGTACCACAATGTCGAGGTCAATCCCTGACATTTATTCATAGCTCCATGCGAAGACATCATGAAATTCTTAGAAAAGAGAATTGTAGGTGACAAGTTCGTCATGGGAACACGAAGCTCCGATATGCACATTTTCGACAACTCCAGGTTTTATGGATATGTCGAGGGGGATGGTGGGTGAGATATTACTTAAGTTCCCTTCATAGAACATATCATGTGTATACTCAGGAATGATAGAAATGATGACAACGGTCAATGGGGTCGAGATTCGTTGGTAACCCTCGATGGTGTGTTGTTCCAAGAAGAGTATGGAATGATGATGTCCATCGTCCCAAGGGGTGTCTTCCATGTACATAATAGACATAATCATCTTGTCCATGGGAAAAATGACATGAAATGGATCCAGAGATAAATCACTAAGAGAGGGGGTAGAAGGGGTTGCCGATTTAATGGCTTTATAAGCGGATTCGACTGGAATCAAAGGCATTTCGTCGCCATAACAAATATGATCGCCATGGTTGGGTACCATCCATGGGTCGTAAGACACAGGGGTTCCATGAAAAAAGGTGGAGATCATGTTGATCAAAGCGACAAATGGATGTGGAGCATCGGGTGGTGGAATGGGGAAAGTACCCATCAAAGAGGAATCTTTAAGAAGACCAACACCGACGTTCTCATATCCAGGGGGTTTTTGCAATGAAAGGTACGTTGTCGGTACGTGCATCAGAGTGAAACAAGGCCAATTGGTCTACGGTAACTACTTTTCCTTGATGTGGGAAATGCACGACATGGAAAAGAGTGGACACAACTGCAGGCATGGAATCGATCCAGCTACGACCAAGTAGAAGGTTGTAATCGAGAGGAGCATCAAAGATCTCCACTTCAACGTTGACCATTTTTCCTTCTAACGTAATAGGCGATGAAAGGAGGACACCGTAAGGCTTAAAACCAGAGCCATTGAAGGCTTTGAGCGTGTTGTTGGATTCAGTTAAAGGAGGAGAGACGATGGCTTTCTAGAAGGTAATAGACATGACACATGTTGAGGTACCCTCATCGATAATTGTTCTACAAATGTTTTTTTCGGAGACAATAACTTGTATTTGGAATGAAAGTTGAGGGGGTTTCCACCAATAGATTTCAACAGTGCCTTCCGTTGTATAGGACAACGCTAAAGGACTTCGAGGGCTGACATCGCAGATGGTGCTTGGGCCAAATCTTCCACAATACTGTAGTTCTGGGCATCACGTGCATTAGGATTGAAAGTCGATTTTTGAACAACACCCTTTGGGGGAGGGAGAAGAACTGTTTCTAGGCTCGATCGTTCAAGATGAAGAGGATTGTTGGTAGGTGGAGTCGTGGGAGATGGTTGGACCAATGAAGGAGGTATTACATCAACCTTCTCTTTTGAGGAAGAATAATCTTTGGCTCGAGTGGTAAGTGTGATGTCATTCTTTTTTGAATCACCTGTACACATTAAGACATAGGATGTATTGGAGGGGGAAGGCTGGTCATGAATGACCAATTGGGCTTGTTGTTGAGAAGGGAAGGGTTGTGACAACATGGTCGGAGTGGGGGGTTTCGGGGTCCCTTGAAGGAACTTAGTAACCTTGGCTCATCGTGGACAATCCTTGGTGTAGTGATCATCACCATAGATAAGACAAGGGTATCGGGGTCTGTGCTTATCCTTATCGTCAACAGGTGGTGTTTGGTTTTCTCAGATTAAGGATTATTTTTATCCTCCTTATTCTTACGCTTTCTATTTTTGGATTTATTTTTTCTGGCAGGGGTAGATTGAACAGATTTCACCTCAGAAGTCTTGTCGGTGGGAGGGGTAGGAGACAAAGCATTTTGAACATTATAAGAAATGGATGTGGGGTTGTTTCTAGAGGTTTGGATGGAATGAGTGTTCGTGCTCTTTTCGTCAATGTGTGAGCAAAAAGTGAGCACTTACATGCCTAGTTGGGCTCTTCTAGTCATGACAGCTGTAATGAAAAAGGTTAGAAAGAAAACAATAAAAGTATCAACAAGAATTAAACAAGAACTAAATAACAACATGAGCATGAAAAAAAAAACTAAAAACAAGTGACAATGGAACAAGTTCACCAATAGATAGGCTGATCTGATTAGTGAAA
>JZKD02S1178084.1:162369-175004 GCA_000966675.3 Picea glauca | reverse complement strand
AGACAGAGGGAGACTTTCAGGTCCAACTAGTACGGGTATTGGACAAAAAGGTCAAAATGCTCCAGAATCAAGTTATAGAGCTGGTAAAAGTTTAGTGGACTTGCTATAGTCATGAAGATGCTGCCTGGGAGCATGAAGATTCCATGCGGGAAGAGTTCTCGCATATTTTTGAATAAATTTTGAGATTTTTATTTCTATTTTGTATATGCACTGGGGAAAGTGGAAAAATAAGGGGGAGGGAATGTAACACCCCTGGTTTTGAACCCCCATTTTAAATAATGTATTGTTACAATGCTGAGAGGCCAGAGTGCCCAAACAATTATTAAAAAGGCCAGTGTGCCCAAGAAATGTAATGTTTTTATCATTATTGATAATAAATACATTGTTGGATGATAGACAGACAAGGACTAGATTTATAGGGGGCTATGATTCCACAAGAGAGGGGGCTTGAGGGGATAAATTTTTATTTCCTATTTTAATTGCCCTTTTGTCTAAGGGAGTGGATAAGTTACGTGAGCTTCTTGGGGGAGGCCAGGAGGATCTGGATTCCCCACGAAAATAATTAAACCCATACCTGGTCTGATTGGGGGGTTGGCTTGTTCTCTCCTTCACTTCTTCTTTCATTCCATCCTTTCCCTCATGAATTCATTCACTGATTGTTCATTGTTTCACACCTTGGGTGGATATCTCACTCTGTCAGTTTCCATCACTTGTTCATCTTCCTCATTCGCATCTTGGATTGGGAAAGGGAAACAAACTGTTGAAGAGTAGCCATGGTATTGTTGGCTATAGTGGTCACCGGTGTAATCTAGCCATGATTTGAGGCCTATATGTCTGAGATACATTGGCCTAGATTTGTTCACAACTGCGAGTCCTGAGAGTTCCAACATTGAGATTTTGGACCAGTTGCACTGGAGCCCTGGAAGGAGAAGGACTTCCTGAGGGACTGCGTGACAGAGAAGTGTGTAGGTCCATTCTCTTGGGTGGTGCAGGATGGGTAGAAGAGAGATGGGTACTTGGATTGTTGTGAGTGATGGGAAATCCTGTGAGAGCTTGAGTGTTGACTGGTTTGTGAGTCCAAGTAACACTCTGGAACTTTTCTTGTCGATTCATAGCCCTGGCTCGGGGGTGACACTGTTGTTGAGATTTGGAACAATAGTGTCTATGGTTAGGTGGAACGTCCTTGGTCTGCAGCTAGTTGGTGTCATATTTTATAAAGATAAGTGCTCTCTGTTATTGTATTATTTACTTGTATATGAATGTATTCCACTGTGTATTTATTTATCGTTTAATTGAATCTTTAGAATATGCATGCTTGATGGTTATTGTTGTGCATGTCATTGGATCTTTTCTTTTATGCGTCCTTATTAATTTAAAAAGGTATCAATAAGAGAAATAAGAGTCCAAGGGTGGGCTTGACGATGTCATACCCCGATCCATGGGTGGCCAGGGACATTACACTAAGGAAGAAGGCATAAATTCTTTCTTCACCTAGTGTATCATCATTTGTAGTTCCCACACTACACCCTCCCTAATTTCTTCTCTTCTATTTTCTCTAAGAGAATAAATTGGCCCCCCTCACTAAAAGTTTCTAATGAAAAGTCTCTCATACTCTCTCATGCAAATGGTAAATCTTAAACCTCTGTTACCACTATCTGTACTTTACTATTTATAGCAATTCTTCATGATGGTTCACTTATATTTCTTTACTTTCCTTTTCCTCGAAATTCTGGTAATACCAACGAAGTTTCGTCAAAATACGTTGATACACTAGTGAAATTACCATCATACTTTCTATTGCAACCATAGGAATTAAAAACAAGTATTTTTATGCATATAACTCTTTACCGACACACTTCCCATTATCCTCTCCAGTGTGACTAGAGGAGTTCCCACAAACTCTGTCAGTGTGATTAAAGGAGTTTTGAACATCACCATCGATGATCCATGATTTAGAACGAATGTAGTTGATATAAATATCTCTGCTACATCTAAGGAGTTATTATGATCAATTATGATGTAGAAGCCCTCTGACCAATGGACTTTATCCCAAATCCACTGACATGATAACCTCACACTAACGATATTCCACCAAACTTTGTCAATACATCACATATCGATGATGTTCTCTTCTTTTTCTCCCAACCCTATCATCAAGACATGCTTTCGTCTTGAGTCCCATACTTTTATCCTATAGATCAGATCCTTCTTTCTACGCCCATCATTCAAGCTCCTATAATCTCCAATAATCAATATTTCTATGCCTAAATAGATGATTGATTATTGATTGCCTACCTCACCTAATCTACTTCATGTTGCAGTGATAATTAAGTTTATCTGTGTCACCAATAAATTTCACTATGCATACTATACCAACTTGTTCATTTTGTGCTTCTTGACTTTATGACCAACCATGATCAATAAAATGTCCTTTATCGTTAGATGTGTTAGCTACAAGATATGTAGGTATTGCACTCGCTCTGAAACACATCTTAGAAGAAATTGGTCCTCCTATTTCCTAAATAGTGTTAAGCGATACGAATTTTTGTTGGCTATTTCCATGGATTTATATTTATTTCCTATTGAAACATTACCTCAAATTCAATAGATGAACTGAGATCCTATATAGAAAATATGATGCAAGAACTGATGAAATTCAATTCTGGAAAAGAAGCAACAAGAATGAGACTTGAAGTTTCATTAAAAAACGTCCATGCTCAAAATTTTGGGAATTTGTCAAAGTGATTTTTTCACCCTTGAAACAAGACAAATGTATTATTTATGCGATTACGATTCTCACGCAATAGACTGAAACGAAGTTTGAGGCCTAGAAGTGTAAAAATGATCACCTTGAAGTTCTCACCCAAACCAACCTATTTAGTCGTGGCATCTATGGAATGTTTAAATGACATGGTCAATTATCCCATCGGAAGAACCTCCCTATCCTCTTCGTGTCATAGAAAAAGGAACCCAAATCATACGTCATATGAGTAAGTTATGAGCTATTGAAATCATGTTAGGAAGTGTCAACATATCCTTCAATAAGGTAACTGGTTAACATTCTTCATTTCACACCCATACACAAAAGTCTCATTTAAAAAATAAAAATTGTTTCAATTTCAAATTATTTAATTAAAATTATTTGATTTAAAATTATTTCAATTTAAAAACCATTTAATGTTGAATTCATTTAAATTGAAATAATTTAAATTAAAATATAATTCCAAAAAAATGAAAATTTGAAATAACATAGTCAAGGCTTGGATGTATGAAAATGGTTTATGAAGTATTTAAGGATTATGTGGAGGGGAGGTCCCATGACCCACGTGCCCCCTTCACTCTCTCCATTTAAAAATTCCACATTGTTGGTGCGTGGTTGTAAGACCCTAGGTTCAAGTTATCTAACCAATAAAACCCTTCAGATACCAGCCCTTTCAACATCACCTATGTGTAAGTGAAGTCTCACCTGAGGTAGCTACTAGGACTGCAGGATCCAAGCTTCTAGACGGATGAGGGGATGTGAGGTCATAAACATGTTCTTATATACCCCATGAACAATATTTTGTGTCTCTTATCCCTTAGTTAATTGTTAAAATCAATTATACAACACCATTATAACACAGATTATGACATAGACTATTCACTAGACATTTATAATTACTTTGCATCACTCACATCTAGATTTAATCATGCATAAATAGAACATGCATGAACAATAACATAAAAGGAACATTTATACAAAAAATTTAGTGTGCTTCACCCAATCCTTTGGCTACGTCCACAAGGAATGGATTCTTTATTATTCTTTGTGCAATCATATCAGGATTGCACATTGTGCTACAATAGATATATCATGATATCAATCCCCATCCTTCCTAGCTTCTCTGTAGTGCAAGCCTCTCTCTACAAAATCTCCCCTAAACCTTCAAACATAGACTCTCTCTCACTCTTAGCCTATTCTCTCATCAACAACAAAATCTATTCTTTCCAACAAATTACATATTTATACACAGAGTTTAGGGTGCAAAACCCTACTAGCTTATCCAAAAACCCTATGACAACTCATTATGACTCATTACAACTTTTGATGCTTTTCCTGCTTTATCTACTTGCTTTATTTCCTTTCTTTATCATCTTATCTAATGCCAAATATGATTTTATTGAGAACTCTAACCTTGAATATGCCTTTACTGCGCACTCTAATCCTAAATGTTCCTTTTCTACGCATTCCTCAACCCTTAGTATATTTCTCAAAATTGCATTCAAAATGTCTATCCAACAGGCCCCCAACACTCACCTGTACCTTGTCCAAAGTAACTTAGGCCTATTTTGTTTCTCCCTTCCATGATTCCATAAATTTTTGCAATGTCTCTCTAGCTGTAGTGACTTCTTTCTTTGCCTCAACCTCCCTCTCCAATAGTTCTTCTATGATCTATGTCGTTAGCGTCACAATATTCTCCTTGCAATCTTTCTTGGCTTGATTCAACATGCCCTACATTATTTCCAATCCCCCTATTATCTCGAGTGTTTCATCTGACAGGGGCTCTAATCATTGTGCGATAGTCGTCTTCTCTACCCTCATCTTCTCTATCTCATTATATAATTTTTTGTTCGCAAGGATGGCCATCATGTGCTCCATTGGTGGCAGAGTGTTTATTATTTCATTGGCTTTCTACACCTTCTCCTACGCACTTCATACTCTTTCCTCAATTTCCTTTATCTCTGGATTCACCTTTAGTTGTGTCCAAATCCACGTTCTTTCTTCACATAGCCTTGTGCACTCCTCACCGAGACTCTTAATTATTGCGACTGAGGTTATGGTTTTTTTTTCTCTTTGTTCCTTCTCCTCAGGTGGTGTACCTGGTGTAATGAACACTTCCAAATCTCCAATCCTATTGAGAAATCCTTGAATTACTTCGCTGATTTTTTATATCTGCTCCTCTATTTTTGCTTCTATCACCACCGATAACTCAGGAATCACCCTAAATATCTTTTGGATGGATTGTTGTACCCTCTCGTACTCTTTATCGATCTCTCCTTTCTCCTACAATACCTCAATATGAACCTTCTGCGGGTCTTCCTTATCTGTTGCTACCTTGGTTAACTCCTTTGTTATTGATTATGTGTGGAACTGTATTTCCTGCGCCACCCCTACCTGCAAGCCTTGTAAGTCTTCCATGGGTATATGTGATAAGACTAAGTCCAAGTGACTTAGTACTTGTGCTTATTCCTTCATATTTAACTATGGAACTCAATTACCTCGGGCAAGATATTCATGTCCTACTGTGATCTCTAGTAGGTACGAAGTGGTGGCCCTTGCTTCTCCAGTCACGCTTATTGGTTGGCCTTCAACGGATCAAATCTTTGGATCTATGCTCATTTCCTCCAAGCGCTACTGCAATTTCATCAAATTATATTGAACCTTCTTGTTTGTGTCCTCTTGTAGCTATGACACCTATTGAACTACCTCCTCTGTGGCATTCCTCACTTGGTATCTAATTATATCAATATCATCTTTTAGAGTGTAGATAGTTGTCTCTTTGGGGGCTTTCATCTTCTTGCACTCAAATGTTGTTGGCCCCTTGCCATTGTCTTTCCTCTTTTCCCCTACATTTGGTACTATCTCCTGCATGTCCCCTATGACATTGCTTTGTCCATTTCCTTGGTCTTCTTCTTCATTGTCTCATTCCTCTTCCTCATTAGGGTGCTCCATTTATTCATCTGGAACTTTCCATTCTTCATCCCAGTCATTGTAAATAATTCATACATCCTCCTCTTTAAGCTTGTAGCTTGTTGGCATGCCGGGTCTCTTTTATCTTGGATATACATGTGGTGCATCCTTACTTGAAGCGCGCAATATATTGATAGTTATCCATAGTCATGGAAGTGATGCACAATATGTTATCTATGATGTGCCTAATCATGATAAAGTAGACATAGAAGGTGACATTGTTGTCTTTTTGTCATCCCTTGTGCATACTATTCCATAAGTTAACATAGTGCATCGCTGCATGATCTCTTCATGACGTTTTAAAAAATTGGCACTCATCAGGGTCCCTCTAGGCGACCAATGCTATCAGTATGATAATCCATGCATAGTGAAATTTTGTTTCTTTCTCTAAGGGATCAGTGCAATCTATCATAAACTGATTGACCAAAAACATGACCCAATTCATCTGGAACCCTTCTATTCACTTCTTCATAGATGTTATTATTGTGGCTGACACCTCATCCTTACAACATTTCCTTAGTAATTTGTAGGGCAATACCTGCATTGAAAATCTAACTACATCATCACTTATGCTGGCGACATCCAACCCTCACTTTCCTTTAAAGGTGTTGAAATTATCTTTCATACTTTCAGATAATGATTTCTTCCCAAGCTTATTTGTGAATATGGTTTTCAGATCTTCCCCTGTTGTCGGCAAGCCCGTTATCTACGCAATCAATTATGTATCCATAGATACTAGTGGATCTAGCCATAAATTCTCTTTGTGGATGCAACTCAATAACATGTTAACGTAGAATCTTATTTCTAGAACTCTTCCAAAGTGTGGTATTTCTAACAAATTTAATATCCTTGATTTTTCTAGTGTGACCGCCCATCTCTGTGGCTCGACTAGTATTGCACCTATCCCTGGTATGCATTTAGTGTGTAAATAATTGTCCCGTGCTAACTTAGGAAACGTTTGTGCATATGTTATGTCATGGTTTGAAAATTTCAAAGAAACAACCTTTCCCATCATGTCCCCTTCAATAATGACATCGAGTGGTATTTTTGGGGTAACCAACAAGTACTTGGAATCCTTGGGTAGTCTAACTTGTGGTGCAGTGTCCTTTCTCGATGGTATGTAATACCTGGGAAACCTCAACTGTGAATCTGAAGATCTGGGCCTTTCCTCTAATTCTTATGTGATCGTTGGTCACTTTTGGGATGTCTTCATGTTGCAGTAGATGGTGCCCCAAATTTTGGTGGTGCCATTGCTCGATGATGTACTTTTTTGACTCTATAATTTCTCTTTTTCCACTTTGGTTTTCCTGTGGTCTTTTATGTATTCTCACAATGCTTATGAATGCAATTACCCTTTCCCTAGCATCCCCTGGTGTGCTTTTATAACCCTTCAAGAGATGTCCCTGTACATTCATGCCTGAACTAATAGTCTAATCCACCAGTTGTGTACTCAATGTGTAATTTAATGTTTCTTTGTTACTGAATATTCTATTGTATTTTTTCCTCGTACCACCAGTCTTTCATGATCCTTGTCATATTTTTCCATTTATGACTAGGAATCATCTTGATGCCTTGTCATTAATTCTTTTTAATCGTCGTTTCCACCTTTTAATTTCTTTAACGATATTTTTGGTCTTGTTTTGCACAGTTTTTCTGGCTTACTTGTTCTTTCATTGCACAGTTCTTCACTTCTATGTGTAATCTCCCTGCTCAGTGAAGTTTCATCCATATGCGTGACACTCACTTCTTCTATGCAATTACCTACACATGTGTGAGTCTTCTACCTTGGACCTTGGCTTAACACTTCAAACTTCCTAGTTCTTACATGCCTTTACTTTTTTACTTTATGTCCTTTTTATTTTTCCACTTTTTTCCTTTTTCCTACTAGAATACACTACTATGGTACATTTTTTCTTGCACAATTCAACCTAGTGTGCAAAAGGTTGGCCATCCCTATAAATTTTCAGCCAACTTCCATTCAGCATTCCTCCCAATATTTTACCATTCAACATTTCCACCTGCACAAAACCTACCTATGTCACATACTTAATTATGTATCGTCCTAACCAAGGCATTCAAAACCTTCTTGGATGTTGCATAAACTTGATATCATATAGTAATACTAATTCCCCTACTTGAAACTTTTTATGTTTAATATTTCTATCATTCCATGCCTTTTCTCTTACCTTCTAAACTTGTTGATGGAACCCTGTGAAAAATTGGTCTTCCTCAATTTATAGCAACTGTGAAAATCTCTCCTCTACTGCGGAAAAGTCCAAAATATTAGTAATCACCACAACGTGCAAACTAGACACAATAAACTCCATCATCATTACTGCTTCTTACCCATAGACCAACCTAAAAGGTGTCTATCTAGTCAACTTTTTACTTGTATTCCTATATTCCCATAACACTGCAGGTATCCTCAATTCCCAATCATCCCTTCCTACATTGCAGATATTTGTCAAATCATTCTCCAAAATTTTATTAAAATATTCTATTGTTCCATTGGCTTGAGGGTGATATGGTGTACCCCTCTGATGATGAATTTGGAATTCCTCAATCAATGTTGTAAATGTATTATTCAGGAAGTGTATCCCCTGATCACTCAGTATACTATGTGGGAATCCAAATCATGTAACTACATTCTCAAATAGAAACTGCATAACAGTCTCTGTGGTGTAGTCTATGACTGGTGTTGCTTTTGCCTATCTGGTCAAATACTATGTCGCAGTGATTATATACCTATCTCACAATCTTCTCACTGGTGGGTTGATTGGTCCAACACAATATATCACCCATTTATCAGATGACTACAACATAAACTATGGCTGCAAAGGAATCTCATCCCTTTTGGATGGCTTTCCCACCCTTTGAAAAACATCGCATGCCTGACAATATTCTTTAGAAACCTTGTGAAGTATGGGCCACCGGATCCCTGTGCACAAAATATTCGGTGTGGTCGCTTTATCTGTCATGTAGTATCCTCTTGAAATTCCTTCATGCGCTTATGAGAGTATCATTGCCCTTTCATTCTCTAACACACATCGTCTTACTATTCCAACTGCACCTAACTTATATAAGTTCCTTGTGGTTAGATGGTAGTCTGCTGATTTAACACCTAATTGTTTCTTCTATGCAATTGTGATGTCTGCAGGGGAATTTTTGTACTTAAAAAATGCATAATGTATACAAATTAATCATCCACCATTTTAGCTACAAATAACTATGCATCCAACAATATGTCATCTAGATTTCCTACATATTCTCCTGATAATATGCATGATAAGTGATCTGGTCCTGCATTCAAATTCCCTAGTTTCACAATAACCTTGAAATAATATTCCTAGAACAACAACAACCATTTGTGTATTCTCTTCCCCAACGCTATCTTGTTCACTAAGTATCTTACTGCAAAATGGTTTGTATACATGTTAAAATGAGAACCCAATAAATAATGTCTAAACTTTTTCAACATATATACCATTTCCAATCCTTCTCGTTCTTTGGTAGTGTATTTTTTTTTTCTGTTGTTGACATCTTCCTTATTGCAAATGCAATTGGATGGTCTATGTATTATTCTCATGGCTGAGATAATACTACGCATAAATCTATGGATGATGTGTCCACATGAACATGCAATTCCTTTCCCTAATTTGGAAATATCAAAATGGGCATGGTCACTAATTTGTTCTTCAATGTACCCAAACCTTTATGATAGTCCTCATTCCACTCAAACTTAGCTTCTTCCTTCAAAAAATTCTCCATAAGTGCGTTAATCTATGCATAACCCTTAATGAACTTCTTCTAGTATCATGTATGACCCAGGGTTTCTCTTAACTATCTCATTGATGTGAGTGGTTGTAAGTCCAAAATCACTGCAACCTTGGTAGGTTCCACTAATAAGCCCTTCTTACATACCACATGGCCCAACAAAATTCCAAAAGGCACATAGAAAATAAATTTCTTCCAATTCATTGAAATGTAACATTGTCTACACCTATCCAACATTAACCTGAGTACTTCTATGTGATATTTCAATAGAATAAACAGGGTCCAATCATCTAAGTAAACTTCAAGGAAATTATGAATAAATCCCTTAAACATTGCAACAACTACTCTTGAAAAAACTGTAGGTGCATTATTCATCCCAAAAGGCATTACTGTGTACTGATATATTCCCCACTCTATTCCAAAGGTAGTCTTATATCTGTCTTCCTACAAAATATTCATCTGGTTATATCCTAAAAATCCATTTGTGAAAGAATATACCTCCTTCCCTACTACATTCTTTAGCAGTTCATTTGTAAATGGTGTTGGAAATGAATCATCAAGAAATGCATCATTTAGCTTTTGTAGGTCTACACAAATCCTAATTCCCCCCCCTTTGTTTTTATCTTTCACTACCATTGGACTTATCCATTCCGATTCCATGACTAGTTCAATGGTTATGGCTTCTAACATTCGATCTATCTCTTCGTTTACCTTTTCTTTATATTTCAGATTCAGTCTATAAGGTCTCTATCTTACTGGCTTAGCACCTAGTTTCAAAGGGATCTTAATTTATTTTAACTACCAAACTATCCCTTTCATTTCCAAGAATGTATCTGGGAATAGATCATGATATTATCACAATAAATCTTCAATCTTCTCCATAGTTTCATCATTCCAGTAATCACCTATCTGCACAAACTTTGGATTTTCTTTTGTCCCAATATTTACCTTTAATGTCTTTATTGGTTGTGCATACACATCAGATTCAAGATCTGGTCCTTCTACTGCGCATTCCCCCTCAATTTCAGGTACTTCTATATTCCCTTGTATATTCCTTGGATCTTCCTCATCTTGTTCTTCTTTATCTACATTATAACATTCCAATATTTCATGAACAATCATAGAATCTTTGTGTGAACTACAAATATGTACTACCTCCATTGTCCCTTCCTCTAAAAATATCTTAGTTCTAATGGCCTACAAAGATTCATCTAGTAATGGAGATTCATGTTCAAATGTAAATGTTACCATAAACCTTTGAAATAGCCGGTCCCAATTTGTTGTTTCTCTATGCATTTCTAGTTCTAGGTACTAGTTCTTAGGAATTGTATCCAATGTATGTATAAAATTGTGCATCCATTCCTTCTTCACTATCAAACTCCATATGTTTCTGCACTACTCAACATGATCTGTTGGATCACTTTCCCCTACATAATTCTACAAACTATACTCTACCTTGGTACCGAATGTAACTTGTATCAATGTTCTACACTCTTTCCTGTATTCTATTCATTTTTTATTTGCATCCCACCATCTAGATGGTGTGGCCTTCAAGATAACATAATGCCAACAATATTTGTTGTTTGGGTATCTGCAACTGAAACACCCATACTAAATATTCTATGCCAGTGAAACCATCATACTTGGGTGGGTCACTGTTAGCATCGGAAGTCACTCCTGGATTTCTTGCAGGAGCAGAGCCCGACACCCATCAGTTTTATGTCAAAATAGCTTTTAATGGATGATAAGATGGGTAGAGACTCGGGGAGATATCACTCTAACTCAGGGACTAGGTCTGGCATGTAAGGGACAAAGGAGGTCTTGATCTAACTTCAGCCAGTGGGTTGATTAAAAGATGAACAGGTCGAAGACTTGATAAGAAAGGTGAACAAACAACTTCGAGCAATAGGCTTTCAGTGGTTTGCAGGGGAAAGAATCTGAATGAAAGATCCTCTTGGTTCAGGGTCTGAAGAAACTGAAAGGAGACTTGTCTGGATCCTCCAATTCCAAGTCACTCAGCGCTGGGAAAATCACAAGGAACGATTAGAAACAACGCAACTGTTACAGTGATCCAATCCAATATCATCCTATAACAACTACAACTCGACTGGATCCTCCAATTCTGAGCTATTCTAACACAGAGTAACAAAGACATGAAAGAAACTAGCATTCATAAGGCAAGAAGTCTCAAAAGTCCATGCATAACCAGCGTAACAGTGCTTCATTAAAGCTTTACAACCGGGAGCTCTGCTCAACCATCGATAGATACAAAAATGGAGAAAATGCCTACATATACTCAAAACAACAACGACAACAAAATCGAGACACTGCATTAAAAACTTTGCGTCTGCATGGCTGCTGACAATATGCACCTGTAGTCTTTGAATGATCGTGCACCTATGGCAGACGGAATCGAACTCCTGACAGTTCCGCGGGCGAATCGACATGCTTTTAATTTGGTGTTGGACTTTCCCATTATGGAAGAGATGATGTCTAACCACCACCAACTACCTCAATAATTGCTTCATGGGGATTGAGAACGGCCCAACCAACTCGACACTTTTGAGACGTGGAAGACCCCTCGCACTGCCACCTGGATTAACTGAACGGCCTAATGAATATGCGTGGAGGCCAGCGCGAAGGATGGGGTGCATAATGGGGGTGGTGGTGCCAAAATTATGAGGGTGAGATATGAAGTGATGAGGTGTGGGAGATGTGGCAGGGGAAGACACGCGGCGGAAGACAATAAACAGAGGAGGTAGGAGATGGAATGTAATGGGCATATTAAAGCTGATGTGGAAGTGAGCGGGACACATTGCGGGTGGTGAGTGGATGATGAGATGGGGGGAGGGACCACATGGACCAGAAAAGGGGAGGTGGACAGATGTTAGAGGATGAGGAAGGGATAAAGGGAGTGAGCCTCATCACACGACCAGGAGGAGAACAGATGGCAAGGGGAAGGATGGCGCAAAATATTACCCGATAGGAAAGGGGCCCACGTTGGTTAAACACATAAAGATAGAGGATGTACAGATTGCCTGTGCACCATTGATCTGGGTGTTGTAATCGTAGTCATCGGAGAGATGCATTCTCGATTCCGGACCTTCCCCCTCCACTTAAAGGTAGAAAG
>JZKD02S1178084.1:125786-136435 GCA_000966675.3 Picea glauca | reverse complement strand
CGTAAGGCCATAACTCTCAAACCGTGAGGAGTTATGTGACATTCCACATACCACCATAAATGGAATGACATGTACTATCCATATAGAATAGTATTATCTGAAAATATGTCATAACGCATACCTTTATCCATCAAACAAACTTGGGTACATTACCCAAACTTCGGGTCTCCAACTTCTCATGGCCATAACTCTCTAACTGTGAGGAGTTATGTGACGTTCCACATACCACTGGAAATGGAATGACAAGAACTATCCATATAGGATAGTTTACCTGAAAAATTCATTGTCCTTCATCTCATTATTCCACAATTAAGCATGGGTTCTCTTACTCCGCAAAGCGTCTTCCTGTGAGGGATTTCACCATAAGGGGACCACTTTGGAGTTCATCCATCTTTACTTCTTATCAACCATAACAAGACAATAATGATTCATCTTTACGTCAAACAATCTTGGGTCCATTACCCAAACCTCTGTGCTGCGGGGATTTCTTCAAGGGTTGACATCAATGAAAACCAACCTTAATCAACATGTCTATGGTAAATGAGCACAATATTTTAATACCTTTTACATCCATTTCATGAATTCTCCATTGAAAAGACGCAACAAGAGAAATAATCATTCTTATGGAATTCATTTTAGTAACTTGAGCAAAGGTTTCGATGTAATCAATACCTTATTTCTATATAAATAATTTGGCTACTAATTTGGTCTTATTCTTTACAATATGTCCACATATACTAATTTTTTTCTTATAACCCCTATTACCACAAAAATTGTACTTAGTGATAAAATCAATAATCCATAAGGTACAATTCAAGGGGAAACTGTTAGGATTGTCACCGTTGTCACCTCAGTAACCTATATTCTTCACTTTAGGCTAGCTCTCCTACAACTCAAGGTGGGTATCCCTAGTAGGATTACTAAGACCAATCAATGAGGCATAAGGTGAAATGAGAGTAGCCTTGGTAAAATAGAGTTTTGGAATTTTTAGGATTTTAAAATAAGTTAGCTTGTATAATACTTGAGAGTTTCTTCATTAATATTTATGTTCCAAATAAGAATGAATATGGAGAAAATAATCATCCACAAAGAAATAACACTTTATGTTATCTCTCCAGGAGTCCTTCTAGGCTATAGGTCAAAGGAGCCTGGTAACTTAAAGTGTGATTTTTTTTTTTTTTTGTGTGTGTTTGGATCAAATGGGAAATACCGACCTACTGGATTTGTATCAAGACAATCAATTATATACAACAAATGAGACAATACTCTCAAGAATCAATGATCAAGTAAATAACTTAACTGGTGGGTGAAGAATTCTAAATTTATCAACCAGATCAAATGGGTGATGGGTTGAATAAAGATAGTACTGACTGCTTATTTAATCAAGCTTATGAATTGACTAATGAGATAACAGTCATTAGTAGTTAAGAAAAACTTGAATCAATAACAACCATCAAAGTACAGGAAATGAAGTAAATGAAAATCTGACATAAATAGATGAGAGGAACTTATGATCTGTATTATATCATATGCAAAGTCTATTACAATATGGTGTAGCCTCAGTCTCTCCAGACTTGAACCCTGGTGACTGTGGCCTTTATCGGTTTGAATAAGTTTAACAAAACAGTTTTAGATCCTCAAATGATGGATCTTAGAATTGCAAGTGTGTACAAATCTAATCAATTACATGATTCTAGGAAATAGATCCTATTCTCAAGGAGAAATTTGATCATAATTTGATCTTCAACATATTCGACCTCTTCAGCAAACTTCTAGTGATGACAAGGAAACTTGAGATCCTTCTTTGATAGCTAGTCATATCTTCAACCGAAAATTGGAAATCTTCATAACCTATATGCCTCGAATATATGATAACCTTTATAGTCTTCGACATTTGCACAAGTCTTCATTAGCTGTTGGACGAAGCTGAAAATGCCACCTTGACAGACAGGTCATTTTTTTGCCAAAAATAGGCAAGAAGCCTTATCATTTCCACTTTGCTGGCACCTTCAAAATTGGAACATGGAACTAAATTTGATGCTCTAAATTATAATCAACACATAGAAATATTCCTCGTGCCAAAAAGATTTCAAAACTTGTATATGCGCAAAAAGAGTGCCTCTCTGCCCTGTCTGCGCTTTCGGTGGCTAAAGAGCCAAAATTCTAACCTGTAAACCATCGAAAGCTCTTCTTTCGGTGGCCAAGAATAGTTGTAAAATCTTGCCTAAGCGACCGAAAGCTTTGTTTTCAATTTGTCTTTCAAAATTGCAAAAATGCATTTCCTTCTATCTTTCTAATCTTCAATTCTACTCCTTTAGGTCCTCTGCATCCTGAGCAGGGTCTGGATTACTGGCAGGATTGATAACTGCCTATGGATTATAAATAATGTTAATGGATTCTTGTTTGTAATGAGATGCAATGCTCTATATTTATCTTCTTTGAAATTTCAGGGAACAATTTTATGATTTTAGCATCCTCGTAACACTGAATTTGAATCTTGTACATTATTTCCAACTGCAGTTTTGCAGTTATATAGAAACTGTCAAGGATTTTTGCCCATGTCTTAACTTGACGCAATGCCAAATTTGAATTTTGTTGTTGGTTTTTGCCAGACCACTATACATCATCCATAATATCATCCCATAAGATACGCACTACTTCAATATCAGGTAACTTTGACTCTTTATGGAGTTGCTTTATAGTTTCGATCACTTTTGAAATATCAACATTCTTTGTAATTAGAGTTGTTAATGAAGTCTTCATGTCCTTTAATTTTACAGTTGATCCTTGATATTGTTGTCAAATCCAGTTACCTCCATATATCCACCTCTTCTTCCACACTCACGATAATAACCTTTGGAAACTAACTGGAAAGAAACAAGAAAAATGTCCTTTTCACCATAACCCATGCTCCTCGCAATCTGAAAACTGTGCCTCACTTTCTTGTAGTGAATGACCATTATCTGCAAACATGCCCTGTTTCTTGATAGGTCTGGTCTCATCATTTTATCCACCATTACAATAAAAAATGGAGACCATATGTCTTTCCTTGAAACAACTTTCACTGCTATCCTGGTTGAATGAAACCATAAGGTGATATAATTGATCTTGAGCGGTAGAAAAATCTTGGTATCAATTCATTCGTTAGTGGATCATCCTCATATTTATTCATTAGGTCCCAATGACTTCAACCTCTTTGGATTAACACCATAAATAATTCAACTCTGATATGGATTTTGAAGAACAATAAGAAGCAACAGTAGTTTGTAAATAGAAGAGCCTAGAGAGGAGTTTGTTTCCTATAGACACTTGACCATAACTCAGTACTTGCGAATAATGGGACACCTATATCATCAACACAACCAAATATCGATTTCTGCTGCAAGTACTCAATCAAAAACAATTCTGCCTATTCGACACAAAAACGTTTAACACCTATAAGATAGCATGCGATGTACAAACTTTCCTCTTCGTGACTCTTTGGTGTTTTGAAATCCTCTGTTTGAAATTTAGGCATTTGGCATTGACACTTGTAAATACACTTGGTGTCATCACTTTGACACCTGCGCGCTTAATGTGTAGAGGAAAACCTCTCAGCCCCTTGTATTTGAATAAGCTTCTTCTCCTCATGACTTGGCGTTTAATCATGCCATGTGGGACCTCTTCATAATAACACCAACCCCCCAAAATGACTGCGATATGATATTATCGGGCTGGGTGCTCTGTTGTTGTGGTATGTTTTATAATTTAGTATTAGGATATTAGCTTGATATAGTGTGAACTAAGGTTAAGTCACTTTAAAGAACACACCACTTTTGCTTTTGGGAATTTTAATCTTTTTCAAAGAGATCAATAGGAGCTTATCGAGGCTTATTGGGGAATTTGAGATCTAAACATTTTCCAAAAATTGAGAAATGAGTGTGTTTAAGTAAAGAAGAGAAAACACTTTAAAAAATACCAGTGTATTTTTTATCGCTAACATCTGTCTCCAACTAGGATGGAAATCTCCCTGCGAGGTTTCCAAGAACCTAGTAGTTCCAGTCACCTTAGCATTGGGCATGGAGTCATATGGCCTTTACCATTGATCCCATGCAGACCTGTATCCTTCCTGTGAGGTTTCAAGAACAAGAAGAACTGTGCCTGGCCATTTAACTTGAAAATCTTGCAACCTCCTCAACAATCATCCACAATTTGTATTGTGTCTAGTCCATTGGGATATGGAGTCATTTAATGTCGTCACTAGATCTCTACAATCTTTATTCAAACTATGAATGAAAATTCACTGCTGCAAACTAACAAAATAAAAATAATCTCCAACCATGATTGATGGCGAGCTTATTCTCTACCTATTCCTACTCTTAACTAGTAAAAACATGCTCATCATGTGACATCGAACTATTTACAAAATATCTTTGAATGCAGATAAATGTCAAAGAACACTTCATGTCATGTAGAAAAATTTCAACTTGCAGAGCATACTTACAATCATCATTTGCTTTGATTCCAAAAATTGCACAACTGAAGACTTTTGAAAAACCATAACTCCATATAAATGGCTACCAGATCATAGAAATAAGTTAACTTTGCTTGCTGCTCAAACCTTTCTTCTTCTTCTGATATATGGATCTGCTCGTAAACAAGTTATTTAATTTTGAAAATAACAGTGAGTTGATTTGACTACTAACCCCTTCTTGTTTGATATCTTGTTCATAAATGATATCAGTCTTTTGTTCACGAGATTCTTCAAATAGAAGAGAAGATCATAAATCTTCAGGAATATTAAACTCATCATATTTAATGTCTTCTGCAAACATAGAATGGCTGATTTCAACATGATGTTGTTCCTTGATGGGCAAGAAAAAAGGCTCATCAAAATCATATTCGTAGCTGTCATATATTGGTCGGATGTTGCTTAAATAAACATCATTTGATGGAAGGATGTTCTCTACTCCATCTGCATACTTATCAAAAATAGGTGAATAGAAAGCTCTTGAATCTTGCAAAGAAAGAAAGACGGTCTTCAAATCCTTCTCTCCAATCACAGGTGAAAACATATCGTAGGCAACCTCTTGAAAAAGTGCAGAAAAAACTTCTTCTCTAACTGTTTCTTCATGTAAATCAAAGGAAGTAGGTGCAACAAAGATAAGATCTTATGCATTTATAGCTATGCAATTCTTATTTGTATAATGAAGATCTTCCTTAACAACATAATTTTCATCTTGACAAACAGAAGAAAAGACTACTTCTTGCTGAACTTGCTTCTTGAATTCATCACAACAATCTTCAAAGAGACTTTCATCTAGAAATTCATCTTTACAAAACAAATGGAAAGCATAATGAAAACTTTCCAATGAGTGAATGCTTGAAGCTGGAAGAGATCTGCACCAATCAAGGGCAATCCCCTCTAATGAATACCAGAAAATCTTAATTTGAACGTCCTCATGTACAATTCCAAGCCGATGAATAAAATCATGAAAATCTAGCAAGTGTTCAACTGGCACTTCCCACTCTTCTGCTCGAAATTTGGGAAGACTTTTTTCCCATTCATCTCTACTAGGTATTGGATGAGGGTAACCAATAATACTGGAGAAATTGCAAAATGCATACCTCTTGTTCACTTCTTATTCATGTCATACCAGTGGAGTCACCAACATATTTCTAAATAATGGAGTTGGCACTGAATCTTTCCTTCATGGAGTCGCCAGATAGATGATTACAAAAAAATGATGTCCAGGATTTGTCTATCATCAAAGGTTGGATCTATGTCGTCTCCCAAGGAAGATGAGCTTCAATATCCTCTCTTCGGAAACGAACCCAATTTTTTGTCTCTCTAGGAGTCCTTCTAGGTTGTAGGTCAAAGGATCCTGGTAACTTAAAATGTGAATGATTTTGTGTTTTGTGTTTGGATCAAATGGCAAATACTGACCTATTGGATTTGTATCAAGACAATCAATTGTATACAACAAATGAGACAATTCTCTCAAGAATCAATGATCAGGTAAATAGATTAACTGGTGGGTGAAGAATTCTAAATTTATCAACCAGATCAAATGGGTGATGGGTTGAATAAAGATAGTACTGACTTCTTATTTAATCAAGATTATGAACTGACTAATGAGATAACAATCATTAGCAGTTAATAAAAACTTGAATCAATAACAACCATCAAAGTACAGGAAAATAAGTAAATGAAAATCTGACATCAATAGATGAGAGGAACTTGTGATCTGTATTATATCATATGAAAAGTCTATTACAATATGGTGTAGCCTCAGTCTCTCCAGACTCAAACCCTAGTGACTGTGGCCTCTATGGGTTTAAATAAGTTTAACAAAACAATTTTAGATCCTCAAATGATGGATCTCAGAATTACAAGTGTGTACAAATCTAATCAATTACATGATTCTAGGAAATAGATCCTATTCTCAAGGAGATATTTTATCATAATTTGATCTTCAACATATTCAACCTCTTCAGCAAACTTCTAGTGATGACAAGGCAACTTGAGATCCTTCTTTGACAGCTGTTCATATCTTCAACCGAAAATTGGAAAGCTTCATAACCTATATGCCTCGAATCTATGATAACCTTTATAGTCTTCAACAGCTGCACAAGTATTCATTAGCTGCTGGATGAAGTTGAAAATTCCACCTTGACAGACAGGTCATTTTTTTGCCAAAAATAGGCAAGAAGCCTTATCATTTTCACCTTGGTGGCACCTTCAAAACTGGAATAGGGCACTAAATTTGATGCTCTAAATTATAATCAACACATATAAATCTTCCTCATCCCAAAAGGATTTTCAAAACTTGGACCTGTGCAAAAAGAGTGCCTCTCTGCCTTGTCTGTGCTTTCGGTGGCTAAAGAGCGAAAATTCTAACCTGTAAGCCACTGAAATCTCTTCTTTCGGTGGCTAGGAATAGATGTAAAATCTCGCCTAAGCCACTGGAAGCTTTTTTTTCAATTTATCTTTCAAAATTAAAAAAACACATTTCCTTCTATCTTTCTAATCTTCAATTCTTCTCCTTTAGGTCCTCTGCATCCTAAGCAGGGTCTGGATTACTGGCATGATTGATAGCTGCCTCTGGATTATCAATAATGTTAATGTTTTCTTGTTTGTATTGAGCTAATATGCTCTATCTTTATCTTCTTTGAAATTTCAGGGAAACTTTTTATGAGTTTAACATCCTCGTAACACTGAATTTGAATCTTGTACATTATTTCCAACTTCAGTTTTGCAGTTGTACAGAAACTGTCAATGAGTTTTGCCCATGTCTTAACTTGACGCAATGCCAAATTTGAATTTTGTTGCTGGTTTTTTCCAGACCACTGTAAAACATCCATAATAGCATCCCATAAGATACACATTACTTCAATATCAGGTAACTTTGACTCTTTATGGAGTTTCTTTACAGTTTCGATCACTTCTGAAATATCAACATTCTCTGCAATCAGAGTTGTTAATGAAGTCTTCATGTCCTTTAATTTTGCAGTTGATCCTTGATATTTTTTTCAAATCCAGTTACCTCCATATTTCCACCTCTTCTTCCACACTCATGATAATAACCTTTGTAAAATGATTGGAAAGATACAAGAAAAATGTCCTTTTCACCATAACCCATGCTCCTCGTGATCTGAAAACTATGCCTCACTTTCTTGTAGTGAATGACCATTATCTAAAAACATGCCCTGTTTCTTGATAGGTCTGGTCTCATCATTTTTTCCACCGTTACAATAAAAATTGAAAACCGTATGTCTTTCCTTAAAACTTCTTTCACTGCTATCTTGGCTGAATGAAACCCTAAGGTTATATAATTGATCCTCAGCGGAAGAAAAATCTTGGTATCAATTCATTCGTTGGTGGCTCATCCACATAGTTATTCATTATGGCTCAATGCCTTCAACTTGTTTGGATTAACACCATAAATAATTCAACTCTGATATGGGTTTTGAATAACAATAAGAAGCAACAGTAGTTTGTAAATAGAAGAGCCTAGAGAGGAGTTTGTTTCCTGTAGACACTTGGCCATAACTCAGTACCTGCGAATAATGGGATACTTGTATCATCAACATAACTGGATCTCGATTTCTGCTACAAGTACTCGATCAACAATAGTTCTGCCTATTCAACACAAAAACTTTGAACACATGTAAGATAGCATACGGTGTACAAACTTTCCTCTTTGTGACTCTTTGGTGTTTCAAACTCCTCTATTTGCAATTTAGGCATTTGGCATTGACACTTGTAAATACACTTGGTATCATTTCTTTGACACCTGCACACCTAATATGTAGAGGAAAACCTCTCAGCCCCTTGTATTTGAATAAGCTTCTTCTCCTCATGACTTGGCATTTAATCTTTCCATGTGGAACCTCTTCATAATAACACCAGCCCCAAAAAATGACTGCGATATGATATTATTGGGTTGGGTGCTCTATTGTTGTGGTATGTTTGATAATTTAGGATTATGATACTAGCTTGATATAGTGTTGTTGGCAGCCAATTCACATTTTTCATTGTCTCATAAGCTGCCTACACCAATGTTTCACAAACATTGATTTTTCGTCGCAAACTTCAAATGAACGATGATTTTATTCTTTGCGCCTTTCCGCACGCCTCCCTTCGCTAAGTCTTCATGAGGATAAGCATGAGGGTTTCTCCGTTTGAGGTCACGTTTCAATCATCATATGAACAGCCAATACCTTTTGTGCCATTATGAATATTGCGCTTACTTTTTTATTGATTTTTACATGATCCATAATGTCCTTTGATAGGTTTGAATACTGTCATGAATTATATAACTCAGTTTTGTTGAAAACATGTAGCCTTTGGATTCACATCTTATGACTTGCCTGAGCATTACTTTATTGAATTGCATGAGGTCTTGATTATCTTTTGTGATCCTTATTATAGCTCTTGGCGTATCATTTTATGCATTTGACACCTGGATTAAACATTTGATTGGCGAGAGCATCATTTTGGGTTTTTGAACTGCATGTCGATGTTTGAATACTATGGTATAACACTCGCACGCATTTGGTATACTCATTGACATTCTTATATCAATTGTATGATTGGATTTCGTCGAGTTTGCAATACATTAGCGTTTGTATTGGCTTCCTACCTGGCATACTCAATCTTGGTTTCATTAGAGGTATGGATACTCATGTACAATGCTTATGATTATTTTTGCAACCATTGATATGTTGTTAGGTTAAGCTATGGATATCAGTGGTTACATCGGCATTTCAATTCGATCATTGGTTTATCGCATGATTGCAAAGGGTTTTTCAAACTCATGTCTTTTAAGCTCATTCTTAATTTCATTTGCGCATATTGAATCTTTTGATTATTGAGTTCAGAGGGCATCAAGATTCATTGGTTTTATGTTTGATCTTATCAAAGCTTCGATTCCATATGCTTACATTCTTATTGTTATACTTTCTTGGCTCATTGATATCATGAGAGATTCTAAATTGTAATTTTTTAAGGACTTTGGGATGCAAGCATTTCATTGCGCAAACAAATGCATTGGCGGGATTATGAGGTCAGTTTGAAGAATAATAATGGTCTGAAGGCACGTTGATTAAATCTTTTGAAATGACGATTGCACATATTGTTTTATGAGTGGACATTTCATGAAGCGATCGATAGTTTTAAAAACCATGTTTTGTCATTAACCTTGGTGTAAAACGACCGATTTATCATTCAATATGGTGTATGATGGAAATGTACACTTGGCAATGAATGGGATGCGTAGTTTTGGTTCCGTTACAGGGAATGGTACAGCTGTAAATGAATTGAGCCATTCATCGCCTGCCACGTTCATGCATGTTAATTTGATTCACAAATTGCGCAGAGGGTTTCCCATCTCTACTTCGTTTGCTATCTGGAGGATGGGGCGAGTTTGCAAATTGGATTTGAAGACTTCATGCAAATAAATCGACCTGGACATAAACTCAGAAAGGTTTGCAATCAGGATTATGAAGTCGTGGTTTCCCTGGACAACATTGAGAGCGTAGACAGATCGGATTCTCCTGTGCAAACTGTGTATACTTTGCTGGTAGGGTAAGAAATTTAATACGATGGGAATGCAATGCTATGAGATTACCCTCGACCTCCAATCGTGGGTCACACAAACACACAGATCGTGCCAAGTTTTCAGCTGGGCGTTGATCATATGAAATGTGCTGAGAAGTCCCTCAAATCACAGTTGAAATGAGACACGGTTTAGCTGGTTCGCCCTTGTCATTCAATAGGTGTCATACACCATAATTTACAGCTGATGAAACCAGGATTTAGAAAGGTCAAACAACATTATTTTGAGTACAATCATTGCCGATGACAAAGTGGACAGTACTCTGAAAAGACATGGACATTGTCCTGAAGCAACAAAACAGGTCCGAGGAGGCCATTGAAGACATGATATCATTGAGAGATCGATTTTTCATTCATGTTCAGGAAAGTTTTATCAGTAGAACCAGACCACATCAAATTTTGCAATCTTAGAATATATTTGATGCATCAAGGAAAGGTTGCTGAAGCAAACAAACTGGCTATGGCAGAGGCAGGGGCTTTGGAAGCCATAACCAAATATTTATCATTAGGTCCTCAAGATTTAATAGAAGAAGCTGGTGCAGATTTACTG
>JZKD02S1178084.1:109296-125776 GCA_000966675.3 Picea glauca | reverse complement strand
TTCTAATATAAATAATCTTTCGTCTGCATCTTCCATAACTGGTAGTTTTGGTCGTTAAATTTCTCGACCCTAAACTTTCCATCTTCCATGATTTCTCCCACTCGAACTAGGAACCCTCTTTTCCTACGAGTTACCTTTCCTTTGATACCAGTTATTATAAAAATAGGATTGTGGAGAAATAAAATAAAACAAATGGGGAAATAAGACACCGATATACGTGGTTCACCTAGTGTGGGCTATGTCCACCGGAGAAATTGTCAGGTCCTTCCCTTATTATTAATCCATCAAATGAAGGGATACAACCTATGACACACACATTGTAACTTCCTCTTCTTTCTCTCGCAGTATCCTCACTCAGAATACAATATTCACAATGATTCATAGCCGCAATACATTTCCCTCATAAAAGAGGGTTTCCTTATAGGGAAAAAAACCATAACATAACATCTACCGTTAGATATGCGACCTTATAGTGAATGATACATATTTATTATGAAATTACAATATACATTTACAAGGAAAATTTTCCTCAAGGGGCCTACTTTCCCCTGGACCCCACAGGGGGTTAACCCCCTGCTGCACTCCCCCATGTGGAGGAGTGTACATTCTTCTAGGGTGTAAAGTGTTCATGGGGTATAAAAATGAATGAAACAAATACCTATGAATTAGGAAGATAATCAGGCTCCACAATGAACACCTTGTTCTCATATGATCACAATCAAAACCAACTAAGCTAGAAAAAAAAAAATTTGACATTTAAAAAAAAAAATTCTAACCTAAGCATGAAATCAATATGCAAGTAGATAAAAATGAGAATGAAATGCATCTAAACTAAATGAGTTATCAAGATGAAAATGTAGGGAATAAAAATGACTTTCCTACTTACCTTGGGCCTTGAATATCACGTGTTGGATGATGTCAGGTGAAGTTATACAACCAGTGCAACCATTTGATCATCTTATCAAAGTCTCCCCCCCCCCCATGATTAATCATATAATACAACAAGGATAGGTTAATAACATAATAATCATGAGTATAAACACACGCATAATCGATCATGAAACAAAACTCATGAATATGGGTGGGAGGGAGGAAATCCTATTGGAAAGATAAACCATCAGCCTGATCATCTCGCATGAAAGTGTAGACACAAGAATGGTTAATCCATCTATGGAAGGGGAAACTATATATATATATATATATGAAGGACCATCTTCATCAGTGCATAAAGGTTCACTAATTTTCAAGGGATGAGAGGATATGAAAGATCGAAAGAATATTGCATGATCTCTTGGAGAAGAGGGTAAGAGGTAAGGAACAGTCTCAGCTGTAGAAAAACATTGCCTCTTCCCGTGTGAATCTCCATAGAAATATCTAAGATGAAAATATTTTTTCTTTGAAGAATGAACCTCTGACTGCTCTGAGGTGGCCACTTCCTGGTATTCCTCAAAAAATGAGCATAATGGTCAAAATTCCTCATTAAACAAATCTGTGTCCTCAAAAGGGTATGTACCAAAGGATGAATGAAAATCATGTTGCGACAAGTCATCCTTGAAAGGGAAGAAAAAATCTGTAATCATGTCATGATTAGGATGCCAAACACATAAATCATACATGCACAGACTCCAGTCCTTTATAAATAACATTTCAACCCCTTCTTCTTGAGAGCTACCTCAATGTCATAAATGGGATCTCTATCAATAATGAAGCAACCCACATCCCATCTACGTCTCTCAACCTATATGAAATCGCCAATCTGTTCATCAACTATATATAAGGGTTGTTCCATGAATTCATATGCATCATAGGATCTTATCACTTCCTCACAAGACTGAATAAATTCATTTTCTTCAAAAGGGAAAGCAGATAACAAAGTCTCATTCAGGCCTTTTGCAAGAGAAACTTTGTCGAGAGCCTTTTGGCAGTTTCTTCATTTTCATAGTCATGGACAAGGCATCATCGAAGTTTTAAAAAGGGTTATAACTTATCATTTTCTCTTATTGATGTGCAGGAGGAGTAGAGGTTTGGATGTCCTCATCAAGCATAAGAGAAGATACTTCATCTTCATCATACGTCTCACTTGGATCTTCTTCATTAGGATCTTCTTCAATATTTTCTTCATCTATTGTATTATCATCGATCGGAAAACCTTCTCTAAAAAGAGTGTGTTTGAGCTCTTGGAAAGCATCTTGAAAAATTTGAGTGGTTGGTCGATAATGCCTGATAAATTCTTCAATGATATTTGTAGAAGAAGGGATACTCTTTGGATCACATGAGTCTGCAATCCAATATTTTTGACTTGATTCCATTGAAGACACGAAAATTTTCATCAACACATATTCATGTAACACATTTAAGCTCAAAGTATACTTCATACAATTCATGACATAGGTGAGTACTAGAGTTTCATCACTGTCAAATTTGGGGCAACTTTCCCTCCACTCCCGGGAGCAATGATTTGGATATCCAGAAATATCATGGACATCAAAGGAGGGATAAATCTTATGAAATTCCCATGGTAAGTCCTATGAGTCCATGGTTCCGTTACTTAGGTTAATACCTCAATGGAGTCACCAGATGAGCTCAAGGCTCTCCAAAGGGTGGAAAAGGATAAGGGAAAATTGTGTTCGTGGAAGGTGGAGTCACCATATTAACTTCGAGGTAAGGTCATCAAGGAAAATGGAAAGGAAACGTCCCTTAGGTGGAGTCTCCAAGAAAGATAAGGGAAAGGCTTTGGGATAGCTTACTAAAGTGTCATTAGGGTATGAAGAAAATTCAAAATATTCCCCAGCAATGACTCCAAAAATTTATAGCGCAAGTTGTAGGTTGGGAAAACCCTGACCCAACCACAAGGCAAGTGATACAACTTGGCAATACTACACCCAATGTCACCTCGATGTAGACCAAGTACCTCAAGGGTGACTATATCACTCTATCGAGGAAATCCAGGTGACTCTAGGGGGATTGATATGGATATGGATAGAGATGGAAGTGAATCCCCTAGAGTTCAAGTCTAAGTGGAGTGAAATGTGGGAAGATATGCCTTGTAATTCAAGTGATTGTTTCCCCAAAGGTATAATACTTCTCTAGATGATTGTACATGCCTGAGACACAAGAAAATCCAACTTGCAATGATATATGTTAGTATGGATCATCAATTTAAGCTTGCTTTCCCTAATTTGCATCAATAGATGATAGTTTATATCAGTAAATAAATCATTTAAATCAACATGCAAGGATCTAAACTAGTTAATAAAATAAACATCAAGATTAGCAAATGAATATAGGCTGAAAAATGGCACTTTGAAACTAAATAAAAACAAGTTCTTGTAACATGTATATTTCTATATAAAATTGCATCCTTATGGTTGTATCCTTCATTATCTTATATCATCAAATTACACCATCAAAATATGCCAACAATTATCCCAAAATATGCACACTAATTAGTGGAGTTAGTTTGCAAAATTTAGAAGCTAGTCTAGGGTTAGTTTAGGAGTTATGGTTAATAGTTTATATAGGTTAGATCAGCCCTAATGGATGTAGGTTAGGGTTTGTAACAGAAATTAAATTAGTGGGAGAGAGGAGACACCCTAGTATGGGAAGACTCCTCTCATTGAGGAAAACCAACTCCAAGCAAGAGACCTTTCAAAAGATAAAATTTCATGTTTCCCAAGGAAATGATTTTATATCTCCAATGAAAAACATATATGAATAGTTCATTTACTATTGGGTTAATGGAGTCAAATAATATAAATATCTATAGAATCTACCACATTAGGGGTGTAATCCCTTTTACTTCCGAAGGCAAGTTTTTCTATCTAGGGTTTAAGCTAACATGGTGTATTCCCTTATACTTCTCTAACCAAACCCGTGTTTAACCAATAACATGAAGCATAAAATGATGAATAATATGGTGGGGGTGTATGCCCTTATACTTCCCACCTATATCATAGCACAAAAATCCCTGAATTGAAAAAGAATGATAAGATAAGAGTAAAATACCATACCAAAATCAAGTAAGATGCTAAGATAATCCAACATAAAAGCTAGAAGAAATTAATCCAAGGCTAGTGCCTCACTCCTCCATCAACCATTAATCAATATAGCCATGAACAAGTGCACAAGAGGAAAATATATAAAGTGTAGAGAAAATTTCATACCAATACTTCTCATAATGAGGGAGAGTTATGTCAAAATGAGATCTTATGATCTTTTATTTATACAAATGTCACCAAGGTGAATTTTCCACAAATTAAGGGGTAAACAACAAGACTAGGGAACAAAAAACCCTAATATTACCCCCTTTAACAAATAAATATTAAATAATTCATTTAAAGTTTCACTTTTTCACAAATAAACCCTAATTTTACATGGACATCTCCCCTTTAGGGGACATTTTTCCACTTTAAAGAAGTCGTTGGTGTTGGAGAAGCACGGTAGGCCTCCAAAGGACAGATTTCAAGCATCCATACAATATCCTCATGGTGAAGACCCTATTCTCCTAAAAACATCCATGTGTAAATGAGTGGCACCTCACCACCAACCCCTAACCCCCCTAGGTGATGTCATGCCTCTAGGAGTGACGTTCTGCCTCTCCTAGGAAAAATGTTTGGCATCTCAGGGATAGGATATGTAATAAAAGTAAATATCAAGGCCTTCCAGGTTTGATCTTTCTCATCTAGTATGCAGGCCCTTGGAATCCAACATGTGGGCTTGTAGCCCCATGGAAGCCCAAGCTAGGATTGTTCTCCCAAAACTGTCCACCAACTAAGTCTTGCAAAGACAAATGAGCACGCCCTCCAAGGATATCAAGTAATAACATCATGATAAGTAAATCCAATCAAAAAATGAGACACCTAAGAATGTGCATCAAATATTACTATATCAATTTCTCAAAGATACTATGTGATTTGTCAAGATTGAATATGCGAGGGTTGACGAGGTGTCCTATTGGGTAGATATTTCTCTAGGTCAAGGAAAGTTTCCAAGAGATCCCCCTCTAAGCCATGTAAAGTGGATTAAATGGTTGTGATAAATACTCAATGGGAATAGGGCTCATGACATGCAAGGGTTTGTAGTGTCTCATTCATGGGTTCCTTTGTAGAGGGTGTGTGGTAACTTCATCCAAAATGCACTTTTTCCAGGCCCATCAATTTCCTTTTATTTTTCTTTCTTTGTATTTTCTATCAATATATCATAAGGAGAGGTTGAAGGTCACTTCCATGGCCTCATGACCAGATGATGGGAATGTCAGCCACAAACACCTAGTGGAAATGAGAAGGTTGGCTCGTGATGAGACCCATTTTCTCTCATCTATGCAACTGAGAGACATTACCTTGGTTTTGTAACCAGATGATGGCAATATCATACCACTAGATATTCATGGATGTGATAGGTCAGCTCATGATGAGACCTCCCATTCTTCAACTAACCTTTTAATCATTATTTATTATATTTTGGGTCCCCTTTACTCAAAGATAAGAGTTTCATTGTTTTCACAGTTGATCCCTGGGTGAATCATCTAGAAGGTTTATACAAGGCTTTTATCTTTTACCCAACATCAATCCCTCTAGGCCTTGAGCCCCATCTTCCCATAGAATAAGGGACAACTCCTTATTGGGTCAATACACCCTAAAATCCCAAGAGATAAGTAAATGGAGGGAAATAATGATGGTGGTAAGTATGGTTGGGAACAATATGATGGCTTATTAAGGGAGTTCCTAGTAGCAAACTCATCCCCAAGGAAGAACACTTACTAGGGCACAATTTCAACCATGAAGGTGAAGCAGGGAAAAATAAATAATGTCCAAGAATATATCATGAAATCTAGAGAAATCTAAGATACAACATACTGTTGGTTTTAACCTACCGAACAAATTTGCACTACTAACCCGGGGTTCGTATCTTTCAAGGTACCAACAAAGCCTAAAACTATCAGCCCTTCTGGTGAACTAGAAGGAAACACAACACACAGAATGCACTGTGCAGTCTCACATGAGATAGCTTTTATGGGTGGTTGTAAGACTCAGGTGTTTACAACCTGGGATTGAGTAGGAGATAGAGGGTCTACGTTTTAAGCCATCACTTATGATTTGTATTACAAATTAGTGTTATCTGACCTTTGGGATTTAATAGCGCAACAACAATGAACTAAACAGTATAATAACTCATTCATTCATCGCATTCAGAAATTAACTAACAAAAGTAAATAGAGATATGCATAAATTCATCATGTTACACAGGTATTACCATGGTTCACCCCCTCCCAGGGCTATGTCCCCAAATATTTGTCTCTTATCTCTCTTATTATGGTAGTTCTGTAGTTCTCGCACCTCATGCTTACAATTCTCCTTAGATCGGTAAGATATTTGTGAGGTCAACTAGATCGCACTAGGATCCTCAGCCTATGATATGATCCTCGAGGTATACCTCCCTCTTAGCTCACTTATTACAAGTAGTTCTCTTATCAAAAAATTACATAAAACGAGTTCAAATCTACAACAGTAGTAAAGCTCAACCTTTGCAAAATCTCCGACCCTCTTTTTGATACCTACTTGCTTATATTTATATCTATCAGGCTCTTCAGCCATTTACACAAAAATTCTTACCAAAAACCTTAAATATATTTTCGTTAGGTCTTCCTTCTCCTCATGTGTTTGCTGCTTCCTTCCAGTTGTCACCTCCTTCTTGTATGCGCGCGTGTTGTGCTTCTTGTCAGTTGTCGCTTTCCTCCTGCACACTTTCTTTCCCACGATTTCTCTTCCAACTGTCATTCTTCTTCGTGCACGCTTTCTTTCCCATTTTGTCCTGCTGCCAAAACATACGCAATTGGCTTAAATATTGAAATTATTCTCACCATAATATTGACTTATACCTCATGGAGCAAGGCCCACTGCCTTTCGGAAGCCAGCTGATGTGGTGGATGTCATCTAGAAATCTATGATAATTTGTGGGGGTGAGAGGGGTTTCCACTATGCAAAAGGGTATTATTGGTCATGTAGTCTCTCAACACTCCATATATGAAACCTGAGGGCCTCGAGACATAATCTCCTTATTCATCCACAAAATGGGGATAACAGGAGGCACATGTCACTTGATTTTATGGGACATCCACCTTGGAGATTGAAACTAGGGATTCATTTTGGCACATGTGGACCTATTTAGGTATCCATTGACTTGATGAGAGATTTTAGCATGATATAAGGATTTTTTTTGTACTAAATACTTCACACATGTCTTTTGGTATCTGATTTTGAGGTGCGACCCCATTTCGAGGATTTTACTCATGATTTTGGAGGACTTTTTCAATTTTTAGGTCCATTCATCCACTTGGAGGAGACTTGGGAGTATTTCATTACACACTTGGCAGAGATTGGATTGAGGATACACCCTTTTTGAGGTGTTTAGAGGCTATACATTTCATGTTGGATCACTTTCCTCCCTCTCTTATGGAGATGTCACTCTCTCTTGGGATATGTTCACTTGGATAATTGTACATGTGGCTTTACCACTCCATGTTTATTGTATTTTAGACTAGATAGTTGGAGAAAATTGTATTTTACTTCTCCATATGATACATCTAAGGATATCACATGTGATATGATTGTAAAAAAGGTTGAGAAACACTATATATAAAGAGGTTTACTTCTTCATTATCACTCATGGTTGCATTTTTTGAGCATCCACTCCTTGGATATTAATTGACATATCTTTCATGGAGCATATGGTTATGTAAAGTGTTAGAGATAAAAAATCCACTGGTATTTTTGAAATTGTTTTCTCTTCTTTACTTAAACATGCTCATTTCTCAATTTTTGGCAAATGTCTAGACCAAAAATTCCCCAATCAACCTCTATAAGCTCCTATTGATATCTTTGAAAAAGATTAAAATTCCCAAAAGCAAAAGTGGTGTGTTCTTTAAAGTGACTTAACCTTAGTTCACACTATATCAAGATAGTATCCTAATCCTAAATTATCAAACATACCACAACAACAGAGCACCCAACCCAATAATATCATATTGCAGTCATTTTTTGGGGTTGGTGTTATTATGAAGAGGTTCCACATGGAAATATTAAATGCCAAGTCATGAGGAGAAGAAGCTTATTCCAATATAAGGGGCTGAGAAGTTTCCTCTACACATTAAGTGCATAGGTGTCAAAGAAATGATACCAAGTGTATTTACAAGTGTCAATGGAAAATGCCTAGATTGAAAATAGAGGAGTTTGAAACACCAAAGAGTCACGAAGAGGAAAGTTTTTACATCGTATTCTATCTTACAGGTGTTCAATTTTTTTTTGTCGAATAGGCAGAACTGTTGTTGATCGAGTACTTGCAGCAGAAATCGAGATCCGGTTGTGTTGATGATAGAAGTGTCCCATTATTCGCAGGTAATGAATTATGGCCAAGTGTCTATAGGAAACAAACTCCTCTCTAGGCTCTTCTATTTACAAACTACTGTTGCTTCTTATTGTTCTTCAAAATCCATATCAGAGTTGAATTATTTATGGTGTTAATCCAAACAGGTTGAAGGCATTGAGCCATAATGAATAACTATGTGGATGAGCCACTAACGAATGAATTGATACCAAGATTTTTCTTCCACTAAGGATCAATTATATAACCTTAGGGTTTCATTCAGCTAGGATAGCAGCGAAAGAAATTTCAAGGAAAGACATACGGTTTTCAATTTTTTTTGTAATGGTGGAAAAAATGATGAGACCACAACTATCAAGAAACATGGCATGTTTTTAGATAATGGTCATTCACTACAAGAAAGTGAGGCATATTTTTCAGATCACGAGGAGCATGGGTTATGGTGAAAAGGACATTTTTCTTGTATCTTTCTAGTCATTTTACAAAGGTTATTATCATGAGTGTGGAAGAAGAGGTGGAAATATGGAGGTAACTGGATTTGACAACAATATCAAGGATCAACTGTAAAATTAAAGGACATGAAGACTTCATTAACAACTCTGATTGCAGAGAATGTTGATATTTTAGAAGTGATCAAAACTGTAAAGCAACGCCATAAAGAGTCAAAGTTACCTGATATTGAAGTAGTGTGTATCTTATGGGATGCTATTATGGATGTTTTACAGTGGTCTGGAAAAAACCAACAACAAAATTCAAATTTGGCATTGCATCAAGTTAAGACATGGGAAAAAATCCTTGATAGTTTATGTACAACTGCAAAACTAAAGTTGGAAATAATGTACAAGATTCAAATTCAGTGTTACGAGGATGTTAAACTCGTAAAAAGTTTCCCTCGAATTTCAAAGAAGATAAAGATAGAGCATATCAGCTCAATACAAACAAGAATCCATTAACATTATTGATAATCCAGAGGCAACTATCAATCATGCCAGTAATCCAGACCCTTCTCAGGATGCAGAGGACCTAAAGGAGAAGAATTGAAGATTAGAAAGATAGAAGGAAATGTGTTTTTTTAATTTTGAAAGATAAATTGAAAAAAAAGATTCCAGTGGCTTAGGTGAGATTTTACATCTATTCTTAGCCACCGAAAGCAGAGCTTTCAGTCGCTTACAGGTTAGAATTTTCGCTCTTTAGCCACCGAAAGCACAGACAAGGCAGAGAGGCACTCTTTTTGCACAAATCCAAGTTTTGAAAATCCTTTTGGGACGAGGAAGATTTATATGTGTTGATTATAATTTAGAGCATCAAATTTAGTGCCCCATTCCAGTTTTGAAGGTGCCACCAAGGTGCAAATGATAAGGCTTCTTTCCTATTTTTGGCAAAAAAATGACATGTCTGTCAAGGTGGAATTTTCAACTTCATCCAGCAGCTAATGAGTACTTGTGCAGTTGTTGAAGACTATAAAGGTTATCATAGATTCGAGGCATATAGGTTATGAAGCTTTCCAATTTTCGGTTCAAGATATGAACAACTGTCAAAGAAGGATCTCAAGTTGCCTTGTCATCTCTAGAAGTTTGTTGAAGAGGTTGAATATGTTGAAGATCAAATTATGATCAAATCTCTCCTTGAGAATAGGATCTATTTCCTAGAATCATGTAATTGATTAGATTTGTACACACTTGTAATTCTGAGATCCATCATTTGAGGATCTAAAAATATTTTGTTAAACTTGTTTAAACCCATAGAGGCCACAGTCACTAGGGTTCGATTCTGGAGAGACTGAGGCTACACCATATTGTAATAGACTTTTCATATGATATAATACAGATCACAAGTTCCTCTCATTTATTGATGTCAGATTTTCATTTACTTATTTTCCTGTACTTTGATGGTTGTTATTGATTCAAGTTTTTCTTAACTGCTAATGACTATTATCTCATTAGTCAGTTCATAAGCTTGATTAAATAAGCAGTCGGTACTATCTTTATTCAACCCATCATTCATTTGATCTGGTTGATAAATTTAGAATTCTTCACCCACCAGTTAATCTATTTACCTGATCATTGATTCTTGAGAGAATTGTCTCATTTGTTGTATACAATTGACTGTCTTGATACAAATCCAGTAGGTCAGTATTTCCCATTTGATCCAAACACAAAACACAAAATCATTCACACTTTAAGTTACCAAGATCCTTTGACCTATAGCCTAGAAGGACTCCTGGAGAGACAAAAAATTGGCGTCATTTCTGAAGAGACGAGATTGAAGCTCAGCTTCCTTGAGAGACGACATAGATCCAGCCTTTGATGATAGACAAAGCCTGGACATCATTTTTTTGTAATCATCTATCTGGCGACTCCATGAAGAAAAGATTCAGTTCCAACTCCATTATTTAGAAATATGTTGGTGACTCCACTGGTATGACATGAATAAGAAGTGAACAAGAGATATGCATTTTGCAATTTCTCTAGCATTACTGGTTACCCTCATCCAGTACCTAGTAGAGATGAATGAGAAAAAATTCTTCCCAAATTTCGAGGAGAAGAGTGGGAAGTTCCAGTTGAACACGTGCTAGATTTTCATGATTTTATTCATCAGCTTGGAATTGTACATGAGGACATTCAAATTAAGATTTTCAGGTATTCATTAGAGGGGATTGCCCTTGATTGGTGCAGATCTCTTCTAGCTTCAAGCATTCAGTCATTGGAAAGTTTTCATTATGCTTTCCATTTATTTTGTAAAGATGAATTTCCAGATGAAAGTCTCTTTGAAGATTGTTGTGATGAATTCAAGAAGCAAGTTCAGCAGGAAGTAGTCTTTTCTTCTGTTTGTCAAGATGAAAATTATGTTGTTAAGGAAGATATTCATTATACAAATAAGAATTTCATAGCTATAAATGCATCATATCTTATCTTTGTTGCACCTACTTCCTTTGATTTACATGAAGAAACAGTTAGAGAAGAAGTTTTTTCTGCACTTTTTCAAGAGGTTGCCTACGATATGTTTTCACCTGTGATTGGAGAGAAGGATCTGAAGACCGTCTGTATTTCTTTGCAAGATTCAAGAGCTTTCTATTCACCTATTTTTGATAAGTATGCAGATGGAGTAGAGAAGATCCTTACATCAAATGATGTTTATTTAAGCAACATCCAACCAATATATGACAGCTACGAATGTGATTTTGATGAGCCTTTTTTCTTGCCCATCAAGGAACAACATCATGTTGAAATCAGCCATTCTATGTTTGCAGAAGACATTAAATATGATTTTTTTAATCTTCCTAAAGATTTAAGATCTTCTCTTATATTTGAAGAATCTCATGAAAAAAAGACGGATATCATTTATGAACAAGATATCAAACAAGAAGGGGTTAGTAGTCAAATCAACTCACTGTTATTTTCAGAATTTCATAAACCTATTTACGAGCAGATCCATATATCAGAAGAAGAAGAAAGGTTTGAGCAGCAAGCAGAGTTAACTTATTTCTATGATCTGGTAGCCATTTATATGGAGTTATGGTTTTTAGAACTCTTCAGTTGTGCAACTTTTGGAATCAAAGCAAATGATGATTGTAAGTATGCTCTACAAGTTGAACTTTTTCTACACAACATGAAGTGTTCTTTGACATTTATCTGCATGCAAAGATATTTTGTAAATAGTTCGATGTCACATGATGAGCATGTTTTTACTGGTTAAGAGTAGGAATAGGTAGAGAATAAGCTCGCCATCAAGCATGGTTGGAGATTGTTTTTAGTTTGTTAGTTTGCAGCAGTGAATTTGCATTCAGAGTTTGAATAAAGATTGTAGATATCTAGTGACGACATTAAATGACTCCATATCCTAATGGACTAGACACAATACAAATTGTGGATGATTGCTGAGGAGGTTGAAAGATTTTCAAGTTAAATGGCCAGGCACAGGTCTTCTTGTTCTTGAAACCTCACAGGAAGGATAAAGGTCTGCATGGGATCAATGGTAAAGGCCATATGACTCCATGCCCAATGCTAAGGTGACTGGAAATACTAGGTTCTTGGAAACCTCGCAGGGAGATTTCCATCCTAGTTGGAGCCAAATGTTAGCGATAAAAAATACACTGGTATTTTTTAAAGTGTTTTCTCTTCTTTACTTAAACACACTCATTTCTCAATTTTTGGCAAATGTCTAGATCTCAAATTCCCCAATCAGCCTCGATAAGCTCTTATTGATCTCTTTGAAAAAGATTAAAATTCCCAAAAGCAAAAGTGGTGTGTTCTTTAAAGTGACTTAACCTTAGTTCACACTATATCAAGCTAATATCCTTATAATAAATTATAAAACATACCACAACAACAGAGCACCCAGTCCGATAATATCATATCACAGTCATTTTTGGGGGCTGGTGTTATTATGAATATGTCCCACATGGAAACATTAAACGCCAAGTCATGAGGAGAAGAAGCTTATTCAAATACAAGGGGCCGAGAGGTTTTCCTCTACACATTAAGCGCATAGGTGTCAAAGTGATGATACCAAGTGTATTTACAAGTGTCAATGCCAAATGCCTAAATTGCAAACAGAGGAGTTTGAAACACCAAAGAGTCACGAATAGGAAATTTTGTACATCGTATGCTATCTTATATGTGTTAAATGTTTTTGTGCCGAATAGGAAGAACTGTTTTTGATTGAGTACTTGTAGCAGAAATCAATATATGGTTGTGTTGATGATACAGGTGTCCCATTATTCGCAAGTACTGAGTTATGGTCAAGTGTCTACAGGAAACAAACTCCTCTCTAGGCTCTTCTATATACAAACTATTGTTTCTTCTTATTGTTCTTCAAAATCCATATCAGAGTTGAATTATTTATGGTGTTAATCCAGAGAGGTTGAAGGCATTGGGACCTAATGAATAAATATGAGGATGATCCACTAACGAATGAATTGATACCAAGATTTTTCTGCTGCTCAAGATCAATTATATCACCTTATGGTTTCATTCAACCAGGATAGCAACGAAAGTCGTTTCAAGGAAAGACATACGGTCTCCATTTTTTATTGTAATGGTGGAAAAAATGATGAGACCAGACCTATCAAGAAACAGGGCATGTTTGCAGATAATGGTCATTCACTACAAGAAAGTGAGGCACAGTTTTCAGATCACGAGGAGGATGGGTTATGGTGAAAAGGACATTTTTCTTGTTTCTTTCCAGTCAATTTCCAAAGGTTATTATCGTGAGTGTGGAAGAAGAGGTGGATATATGGAAGTAACTGGATTTGACAACAATATCAAGGATTAACTGTAAAATTAAAGGACATGAAGACTTCATTAACAACTCTAATTACAAAGAATGTTGATATTTCAGAAGTGATCGAAACTATAAAGCAACACCATAAAGAGTCAAAGTTACCTGATATTGAAGTAGTGTGTATATTATGGGATGCTATTATGGATGATGTATAGTGGTCTGGAAAAAACCAACAACAAAATTCAAATTTGGCATTGCGTCAAGTTAAGACATGGGAAAAACTCCTTGACAATTTATATATAACTGCAAAACTACAGTTGGAAATAATGTACAAGATTCAAATTCAGTGTTACGAGGATGCTAAAATCATAAAATTGTTCCCTGAAATTTCAAAGAAGATAAATATAGAGCATGGCATCTCATTACAAACAAGAATCCATTAACATTATTTATAATCCATAGGTAGTTATCAATCCTGCCAGTAATCCAGACCCTGCTCAGGATGCAGAGGACCTAAAGGAGTAGAATTGAAGATTAGAAAGATAGAAGGAAATGCATTTTTGCAATTTTGAAAGATAAATTGAAAACAAAGCTTTCGGTCGCTTAGGCAAGATTTTACAGCTATTCTTGGCCACCAAAAGAAGAGATTTCGATGGTTTACAGGTTAGAATTTTCGCTCTTTAGCCACCGAAAGCACAGACAGGGCAGAGAGGCACTCTTTTTACGCATATAAAGGTTTTGAAATCATATTGGCATGAGGAATATTTCTATGTGTTGATTATAATTTAGAGCATCAAATTTAGTTCCATGTTCCAATTTTGAAGGTGCCAGCAAGGTGGAAATGATAAGGCCTCTTGCCTATTTTTGGCAAAAAAATGACCTGTCTGTCAAGGTGGCATTTTCAACTTCATCCAACAGCTAATGAAGACTTGTGCAGATGTCGAAGACTATAAAGGTTATCAGATATTCGAGGCATATAGGTTATGAATCTTTCCAATTTTCGGTTGAAGATATGACTAGCTATCAAAGAAGGATCTCAAGTTGCCTTGTCATCACTAGAAGTTTGTTGAAGAGGTCGAATATGTTGAAGATCAAATTATGATCAAATTTCTCCTTGAGAATAGGATCTATTTCCTAGAATCATGTAATTGATTAGATTTGTACACACTTGCAATTCTAAGATCCATCATTTGAGGATCTAAAACTTTTTTTTTAAACTTACTTAAACCAATAAAGGCCACAGTCACCAGGGTTCAAGTCTGGAGAGACTGAGGCTACACCATATTGTAATAGACTTTTCATATGATATAATACAGATCATAAGTTCCTCTCATCTATTGATGTCAGATTTTCATTTACTTCTTTCCTATACTTTGATGGTTGTTATTGATTCAAGTTTTTCTTAACTACTAATGACTGTTATCTCATTAGTCAATTCATAAGCTTGATTAAATAAGAAGTTAGTACTATCTTTATTCAACCCATCACCCATTTGATTTGGTTGATAAATTTAGAATTCTTCACCCACCAGTTAAGTTATTTACTTGATCATTGATTCTTGAGAGCATTGTCTCATCTTTGTATATAATTGATTGTCTTGATACAAATCCAGTAGGTCGGTATTTCCCATTTGATCCAAACACAATAAAAAAAAAAAAAAAAATCACACTTTAAGTTACCAGGCTCCTTTGACCTATAGCCTAGAAGGACTCCTCGAGAGATAACATAAAGTGTTATTTCTTTGTGGATGATTTTTTTCTCCATATTCATTCTTATTTGGAACATAAATATTAATGGAGAAACTCTCAAGTATTATACAAGCTAACTTATTTTAAAATCCTAAAAATGACAAAACTCTATTTTACCAAGGCTACTCTCACTTCACCTTATGCCTCATTGATTGGTCTTAGTAATCCTACTAGGGATACCCACCTTGAGTTGTAGGAGAGCTAGCCTAAAGTGAATAATATAGGTTACTGAGGTGACAATGGTGACCATCCTAACAGTTTCCCCTTGAATTGTACCTTATGCATTATGGATTTTATCATTAAGTACAATTTGTGTGGTAATAGGGGTTATAAGAAAAAATTTAGTATATGTGGACATATTGTAAAGAATAAGACCAAATTAGTAGCCAAATTATTTCTATATAAAGAAGGTATTGATTACATCGAAACCTTTGCTGAAGTTACTAAAATGAATTCCATAAGAATGATTGTTTCTCTTGTTGCATCTTTTCAATGGAGAATTCATGAAATGGATGTCAAAAGTATTAAAATATTGTGCTCATTTACCATAGACATGTTGATTAAGGTTGGTTGTCATTGATGTCAACCCTTGAAGAAAGCCCCGCAGCACACAGGTTTGGGTAATGGACCCAAGATTATTTGACGTAAAGATGAATCATTATTTTCATGTTATGGTTGATAAGAAGTAAATATGGATGAACTCCAAAGTGGTCCCCTTATGGTGAAATCCCTCACGGGAAGATGCTTTGCGGAGTAAGAGAACCCATGCTTAATTGTGGAATAATGAGATGAAGGACAATGAATTTTTCAGGTAAACTATCCTATATGGATAGTTCTTGTCATTCCATTTCCATTGGTATGTGGAACGTCACATAACTCCTCATGGTTAGAGAGTTATGGCCATGAGAAGTTGGAGACCCCAGGTTTGGGTAATGGACCCAAGTTTGTATGATGGATAAAGGTATGCGTTATGACATATTTTCATATAATACTATTCTATATGGATAGTACATGCCATTCCATTTCTGGTGGTATGTGGAATGTCACATAACTCCTCACAGTTTGAGAGTTATGGCCTTATGAAGTTGGAGGACCCTCATATGTCATCTAGAAGCCCCAAAAGGTCAAAG
>JZKD02S1178084.1:88554-104995 GCA_000966675.3 Picea glauca | reverse complement strand
GAAACAAATCCAAAGAGCTATGCGGAAACAATCAAAGAGGATAGGAAGATATACAAGGAAGATTACAGGGACACTCCTCCACCAAGAAGATTCAGATTTCAGAATCAACAACAGAAAGATAGGCTTCAAGAAGAAGAAGGATTCATAAGAGAACCTCCTTTCAGAATATCTTCAACTCCCATGTATCAAACTATATTCTTTGGTTTATGTTATGCATATGATAATTTTGGACATAAACCTGTGAATTGTAGAGATAACAACAGGAACAATAACAACTTTGAGAGTTGTACACAAAGGGATTATTCAAGGAGACCTAGTGACACACAAAGAAGAAGTTACAACAGGTTTGAATCTTTGAGCACTGAAGTGGAATGTTACAAATGTAACAATTTTGGACACATGGCCAAGGATTGCAGAAAGACAGTCCCTCCTAAAGAACCTCAACAGAATAACAACAGGCACAGACAAGAACCTCAGAAAATGACATGGATAAGAAAGCAAGATCAGCATAACAACGAAGAATCCACATTCTCTCTACAAGCTAAGCAGAAGAAACGCAGTTGGTATCTTGACAGTGGATGTTCAAAACAAATGAGAGGTGATAAAGACAAATTTCTTACATTACGAAAAGAAAAAAATTGACCATTCTCCTTCAGAAATGATAATTCATTTAAAATCATTGGAGAAGACACAGTCCAAATTGGGAACAAGAATGAAAAGACACAAAATGTTTTACTGGTAAAAGATATGAAACATAATATTCTAAGTGTGAGTCAAATGTGTGACCAAGTTCATAAACTTAATTTTTATTTAGAAAGGTGTGAGACAAGAAAAAAAGGTTTAGGGAAATTGGTCAGTACAGCTGCAAGAACTTCAAACAACATATATGTGTTAAGTGAAGTTGGAAATGAAAAGTGTTGTCTAGGAAAGGAAGACGAAAGTTGGTTATGGAATAGAAGAATGGGTCACATGCATTTTGATAACCTTGTCAAAGTCAACAAAAGAGAAGCAGTCAGAGAAATGCCCGAGATCACTAAACCAACCAACACTTTATGTAAGAATTGTCAACAAGGAAAGAAAACAAAGACCAGGTTCAAATCAAAGGAATATTCAACAACAAAACCACTAGAAATTGTCCACACTGATCTAGTTAGACCAACTACAACAAAGGGATTAAAAGGTGAAAAATACTTTATGTTATTAGTTGATGATTATACAAGAATGATTGCAGTTTGCTTTCTCAAGAACAAGTCAGAATCTTTTAAAAACTTCAAGATCTACAAGGAAATGGTTGAAAATGAGATGGATTCAAGGATCAAATGTTTGAGATATGATAATGGATAAGAGTTCACTTCAAAGGAATTTATGGACTATTGTAGTAGTCATGGAATAAAAAGACAATTCTCCGTTACTAGGACACCTCAACAGAATGGAGTTGTTGAAGGAAAGACCAAGACAGTACAAGAAATGGCTCAAACAATGCTAATGGATTCCAAATTGACAGATATATTTTGGACACAGGCAGTACATATAGAAGTTCACATTCAAAACAGAGTAATGCTCAGAAACAACACTGATAAAACTCCCTGCGAGCTATGGAAAGGAAGACCATCAAATGTGAAACACTTCAGAGTTTTTGGAAGCAAATGCTACATCAAAAGAAAAGATGAAAAAATGGGAAAGTTTGACTCTCATGTGGAAAAAGGAATACTTGTTGGTTACTCAAGTACAAGGAAAGCATACAAGTGTTACAATCTAAGATTGAACAAAGTTGTGGAAAGTATCAACATAACAATTGATGAAACAGGCAGACCAGAATCAAAGGAAGAAGAAAGCAAATCAATGGAACAACTTTTCGAAGAAGAAGATGAAAAAGAAGTAGAAGATGAAAATGAAGATGAAGAGAATCCGATAGAAGCAGAAGAGCAAGTTCATAAAGTATCTCTAAAGACACCTAGAAAACAAGTAAAAAAGAATCATCCTTCAGATCAGATTATTGGTAACAAAGATGCAAAAGTTGAGACTAGAAGAAAAATATGTTCACCAGAACAAGCACACCTAGCACTCTTATCTACAATTGAACCAAACTGTTTTGAAGAAGCCAACAAGGATGAATTTTGGAATAAGGCCATGGATGAAGAATTGGAACAAATAGAGAAAAATGATACTTGGGAATTGGTTCTAGGACCAAAGAATAAGAGTGTGATCAACACAAAATGGGTTTTCAGGAATAAATTGAATGAAGATGGACAGGTTACAAGGAACAAAGCTATATTGGTATGTAAAGGATATGCACAGATTGAAGGAATTGACTTTGAAGAGACATTTTCCCCAGTTGCCAGAATGGAAGCAATCTGTTTACTTTTATCTTATGCATGCTCCAAAAATGTTAAAGTATATCAGATGGACGTAAAATCATTTTTTTTGAATGGGGAACTTGAAGAAGAAATCTACATTGAACAACTAGAAAGATTTCAGTTGTCAGAGAACAAAGACTATGTATGTAAATTAAAGAAGGCCTTGTATGGTCTAAAACAGGCTCCCAGAGCATGGTACTACAGACTGTATAAGTATCTGTAGCAGGCAGGGTTCAGAAAAGGAAGTGCAGATAGAAACCTCTACATCAAGGTAAGTCAAGGTAATATTTTATTAATTGAAGTTTATGTTGATGATAATATTTTTGGTAGTGATGATGACAGGTTAAGCCAGAAATTTGCAAAAGATATGAAGAATGAATTTGAAATGTCGTTACTTGGAGAACTATCCTTCTTTCTGGGACTTCAGATATGTCAAAGAAACCAAGGAATTTTTAATTCTCAAACCAAGTATATCAGAGAAATGTTAAAGAGGTTCGAAATGGAATATTGCAAACCAGTTATCACTCCCATGCAAACCAGTTGTAAGTTGAGCAAAGATGATGATTCAAAGTCTACAGATCAGAAGCAATACAGGTCAATGATTGGCATCCTACTATATGTGACAACATCTAGACCATATGTAATGCAAGCAGTTGGAAAGGTGGCATGATTTCAAGCAGCACCAAAGGAATCACATGTATTAGCAGTAAAGAGGATTTTCAGATATCTCAAAGGAACAAAAGAGTTTGGATTATGGTATCAAAAAGGAAAAGATATATCACTTATTGCCTACACAGATGCAGACTGGGCAGGTTGTATTGATGACCGATGAAGCACTAATCGAGCAAATTTCTACTGAGGTGAGTGTTTGGTATCATGGATAATCAAGAAACAATCATCAGTATCTCTACCTACATCCGAGGCAGAGTATATTGCAGTAGCAACATGTTGTACATAGGTTCTTTGGATGAAACAAACTTTGACAGATATACAAGTTGAGTATGATGAGACCATTTCAATATATTGTGATAATACAAGTGCCATCGGTATCTCAAAAAACCCGATGATGCACTCCAAGAAAAAACACATTCCAATCAAGTAGCACTTTCTACGGGAACAGGTTGCAGAAAATAACATCAGAATTGAGTATGTGGGCACAAAAGAACAAGTGGTAGACATCTTTACAAAACCACTTCCACAAGAATCCTTTGAATATCTTTGCCAAAGGCTTGGAGTTATTGCTACTCCAAAATGAATGATTTTTTAATGCCTTTTTAATGCTTATCTTATATGTCTTAGATGTACACAAGGAAGCACCATAAGAGGATAGTTCAGTCAAGGGGGGTAACCCCGGATGGAAATATACCTTTTCCATTGATGAAAAAGGGGGAGAGATTTATCAGATACATAGGATAGAGGCATGGTTCTAGGGGGAGAAGATTTATCAGATGTAGAGGACAAAGGAAACTTTATCAGGTATAGAGGACAGAGGCATGGTTCCAGGGGGAGCATGAGTGATATGATTCCATTATTGCATCAAATTGTTTCCATCAATGCCAAAGGGGGAGAGAATCAACTCCCTCTAACTGAGAGAATCATCGGAACACACTTACATCTATTGCATGCCCCTATGCATCCTACAAAGTGTCACAAAACCTTTCTTCTTCTTGATCATTGACTCCCTCTGAGTCCTTTAAAGTATTTCTTTCTGTGGTAACCTTCCTAGAATACGTAAGATAACCTGCCTGAAATAGGAACAACAAGAGAAAAATCATTTCCAATATAATAACAGTTTATACAACAACATATAAATTTCAAGGTTGTTCATTAAAGAATTACCAATGTGTCCTTCTTGATAACAAGAACAAGAAATATCTCCCAGAGGAGATGTTAGTTAATATTGCAATTAAATACAATAAGAATTTATGTTAATAGTACATACTACTAAGTATTCATTTGTTCCGGGAATAAATAAAATATAAATAATTACAATACTTAAGAAACATAAAAAATATCAAGCCTGATATGAAAACATGGAGTCTCGCTATTATTCTTCTTTTGTTGGTTTTCTTCTGAGACAAGTATTCTTTCCAACCTGGAGAGTGTTTTATTCCTCTGAATGTATTAGATCTGAGATATTTCTGGCTCTATGATTGATTCTTGGACAAAGATCCCTTCTCTTTCCAGATATTTAGATCTACAACATTTTATTTTTATTATTTCTCCTACTCCACGTTCATGTGCTTGGAAGCTCCAAAAATCAAAATCTTTATCCTTTGACACCTTCTCTTCAATCTATGGTTCCATAATTTTTCCCTTTGTTCTGTGCAAGGATGATGTCAATCCTTGTCTTCCATTCTCTACCAAGATACCATGCTTCTGATGCATCACTATGATTTTATGGAGGAATTCATTACTCTCTTTGACTTTGACCTTGATAAGTCTTTTGACTTTGACCAGTCAAACCTTGACTTTGACCAAACAAACATTGGCTTTGACCCAAAAATTCAACTTTGAGAATTTTTTATGTTTGAGAGAACCGATAGATGAATTGGGTTAGGGTGCACTAGGATATCCAAGAATTATTCTAAACACTTCACTTAAAGTTCCCAAACAATCAGGTTAGGGTTTGTTGTTGCTGCAAGATCAAAACCCTAGCTGCAACTGCAATTTTTCTACAATGAACTTGACATTGAGTTGTGGATATACCTTCTAGTGGTTATATTTTCCCAAAGGTGTTATGGGCCTATACACCGTTATAATATTGTGCTTGTTTACCATAGACATTGCTACAACATTTTCACCCAACCATAGGCACAGATCCACCCTCGAGCACCTTAACCTTTTCCAGATAGAATGATTTTAGGAATCCACACTAGAACCAATAGATAAACCAAGAGATCAGACCTTCTCTATGGTAGTGCACAAGTAAGAGTACCAAAAAAAGGGTGAACAAGAGTGTGTTGCACCACTACGGTTGCTACTACTCCTCTTCCAGACTTGTGTACTAATTCTATTTCTACTACACTTCTAAGATATGCACACCAATTGAGTGAGTGTGTGTTTTTCCAAATGAGCTAAAGAACCTTCTATTTATACTAATCTATCTAGGTGAACATGTGTCTCTTCAAGCACAACCAACCTATCCTTTTATACATATAAGAAAAGGACTAGATCATTGGAAACTTGGAAGCAGAGGTTGTCACACTAAGAAAGGGTATTCAAAAGAAACATATGCAAAATAGCTCAAAAATTATGGATGACATTATCAACAATCAAAATCTCATCTTGACAAGTTTGGACTTGGATACAATCATATAGAAAAGGGATCAAGCTCCAAAACAACAGAACAAGAAACAAATCCAAAGAGCTATGAGGAAACAATCAAAGAGGATAGCAAGATATACAAGGAAGATTACAGGGACACTCCTCCACCAAGAAGATTCAGATTTCAGAATGAACAATAGAAAGATAGGCTTCAAGAAGAAGAAGGATTCATAAGAGAACCTCCTTTTAGAATATCTTCAACTCCCATGTATCAAACTATATTCTTTGGTTTATGTTATGCATATGATAATTTTGGACATAAACTTGTGAATTGCAGAGCTAACAATAGGAACAGTAACAACTTTGAGAGTTGTACACAAAGGGATTATTCAAGGAGACCTAGTGACACACAAAGAAGAAGTTACAATAGGTTTGAATCTTTGAGCACTGAAGTGGAATGTTACAAATGTAACAATTTTGGACACATGGCCAAGGATTGCAGAATGACAATCCCTCCTAAAGAACCTCAACAGAATAACAATAGGCACAGAAAAGAACCTCAGAAAATGACATGGATAAGAAAGCAAGATCAGTATAACAATGAAGAATCCACATTCTCTCTACAAGCTAAGCAGAAGAAACACGGTTGGTATCTTGACAGTGGATGTTCAAAACACATGAGAGGTGATAAAGACAAATTTCTTACATTACAAAAAGAAAAAAATGGACCAGTCTCCTTCGGAAATGATAATTCATCCAAAATCATTCGAGAAGGCACAGTGCAAATTGGGAACAAGAATGAAAAGAAACAAAATGTTCTACTGATAAAAGATATGAAACATAATATTCTAAGTGTGATTCAAATGTGTGACCAAGTACATAAACTTAATTTTGATTTAGAAAGGTGTGAGAGCAGAAAAAAAGGTTTAGGGAAATTGGTCGGTACAGCTGCAAGAACTTCAAACAACATATATGTGTTAAGTGAAATTGGAAATTAAAGGTGTTGTCTAGGAAAGGAAAATGAAAGTTCGCTACGGCATAGAAGAATGGGTCACATGCATTTTGATAACCCTGTCAAAGTCAACAAAAGAGAAGCAGTCAGAGAAATGCCCAAGATCACTAAACCAACCAACACTTTATGTAAGAATTGTCAACAAGGAAAGAAAACAAAGACCAGGTTCAAATCAAAGGAATATTCAACAACAAGACCACTAGAAATTGTGCACACTGATCTAGTTAGACCAACTACAACAAAGGGCTTAAAAGGTGAAAAATACTTTATGTTATTAGTTGATAATTATACAAGAATGATTGCAGTTTGCTTTCTCAAGAACAAGTCAGAATATTTTGAAAACCTCAAGATCTACAAGGAAATGGTTGAAAATCAGATGGATTCAAGGATCAAATGTTTGAGATCTGATAATGGAAGAGAGTTCACTTCAAAGGAATATATGGACTATTGTAGCATTCATGGAATAAAAAGACAATTCTACGCTACTAGGAGACCTCAACAGAATGGAGTTGTTGAAGGAAAGAACAAGACAATACAAGGAATGGCTCAAACAATGCTAATGGATTCCAAATTGACAGATATATTTTGGACATAGGAAGTACATATAGAAGTTCACATTCAAAACAGAGTAATGCTCAGAAACAACACTGATAAAACTCCCTACGAGCTATGGAAAGGAAGACCATCAAATGTGAAACACTTCAGAGTTTTTGGAAGCAAATGCTACATCAAAAGAAAAGACAACATAATGGGAAAGTTTGACTCTCATGTGAACAAAGGAATACTTGTTGGTTACTCAAGTATAAGGAAATCATACAAGTGTTACAATCTAACATTGAACAAAGTTGTGGAAAGTATCAACATAACAATTGATGAAACAGGCAGACCAGAATCAAAGGAAGAAGAAAGAAAATCAATGGAACAACTTTTCAAAGAAGAAGATGAAAAAGAAGTAGAAGATGAAGATGAAGATGAAGAGACTCTGACAAAAGCAGAAGAGCAAGTTCAGAAAGTATCTCTAAAGACACCTAGAAAACAAGTACAAAAGAATCATCCTTCAAATCAGATTATTGGAAACAAAGATGCAAAAGTTGAGACTAGAAGAAAAATCTGTTCACCAAAACAAGCACACCTAGCACTCTTATCTACAATTGAACCAAACTGTTTTGAAGAAGCCAGCAAGGATGAATTTTGGAATAAGGCCATGGATGAAGAATTGGATCAAATAGAGAAAAATGATACTTGGGAATTGGTTCAAGGACCAAAGAATAAGAATGTGATCGACACAAAATGGGTTTTCAGGAATAAATTGAATGAAGATGGACAGGTTACAAGGAACAAAGCTATATTGGTATGTAAAGGATATGCACAGATTGAAGGAATCAACTTTGAAGAGACATTTTCCCCAGTTGCCAGAATGGAAGCAATCTGTTTACTTTTATCTTATGCATGCTCCAAAAATGTTAAAGTATATCAGATGGACGTAAAATCATTTCTTTTGAATGGGGAACTTGAAGAAGAAATCTACATTGAACAACCAGAAAGATTTCAGTTGTCAGAAAACAAAGACTATGTATGTAAATTAAAGAAGGCCTTGTATGGTCTAAAATAGGCTCCTAGAGCATGGAACTACAGACTACATAAGTATCTGTAGCAGGCAGGGTTTAGAAAAGGAAGTGCAGACAACAACCTCTACATCAAGGTAAGTCAAGGTAATAGTTTATTAATTGAAGTTTATGTTGATGATATTATTTTTGGTAGTGATGATGACAGGTTAAGCTAGAAATTTGCAAAAGATATGCAGAATGAATTTGAAATGTCATTACTTGGAGAAATATCCTTCTTTCTGGGACTTCAAATACGTCAAAGAAACTAAGGAATTTTTATTTCTCAAACCAAGTATATCATAGAAATGTTAAAGAGGTTAGAAATGGAATATTGCAAACCAGTTATCACTCCCATGCAAACCAGTTGTAAGTTGAGCAAAGATGATGATTCAAAGTCTACAGATCAGAAGCAATACAGGTCAATGATTGGTAGCCTGCTATATGTGACAACATCTAGACCATATGTAATGCAAGCAGTTGGATAGGTGGCACGATTTCAAGCAGCACCAAAGGAATCACATGTATTAGCAGTAAAGAGGATTTTCAGATATCTCAAAGGAACAAAAGAGTTTGGATTATGATATCAAAAAGGAAAAGATATATCACTTATTTCCTACACAGATGCAGATTGGGCCGGTTGTATTAATGACCGATGAAGCACCAGTCGAGCAACTTTCTACTGAGGTGAGTGTTTGGTATCATGGCTAATCAAGAAACAATCATCGGTATCTCTATCTACATCCGAGGCAGAGTATATTGTAGTAGCAACATGTTGTACATAGGTTCTTTGTATGAAACAAACTTTGACAGATATACAAGTTGAGTATGATGAGACCATTCCAATATATTGTGATAATACAAGTGCCATCAGTATCTCAAAAAACCCGATGATGCACTCCAAGAAGAAGCACATTCCAATCAAGTAGCACTTTCGACGGGAACAGGTTGCAGAAAATAACATCAGAATTGAGTATGTGGGCACAAAAGAATAAGTGGCAGACATCTTCACAAAACCACTTCCACAAGAATCCTTTGAATATCTTTGCCAAAGACTTGGAGTTATTTCTACTCCAAATTGAATGATTTTTTAATGCTTTTTTAATGCTTATCTTATATGTCTTAGATGTACACAAGGAAGCACCATAAGAGTATAGTTCAGTCAAGGGGGTTAGCCCCAGATGGAAATATACCTTTTCCATTGATAACAAAGGGGGAGAGATTTATCAGATGCATATGCTAGAGGCATGGTTCTAGGGGGAGAATATTTATCAGATGCAGAGGACATAGGAAACTTTATCAGGTACAGAGGACATAGGCATGGTTCCAAGGGGAGCATGAGTGATATGATTCCATTATTGCATCAAATTGTTTCCATCAATGCCAAAGGGGGAGAGAATCAACTCCCTCTAACTGAGAGAATCATCGAACCACACTTACATCTATTGCATGCCCCTATGCATCCTACAAAGTGTCACAAAACCTTTCTTCTTCTTGATCATTGACTCCCTCTGAGTCCTTTCAAGTATTTGTTTCTGTGGTAACCTTCCTGGAATACGTAGGATAACCTGCCTGAAATAGGAACAACAAGAGAAAAATCATTTCCAATATAATAACATTTTATACAACAACATATAAATTTCAAGGTAGTTCATTATAGAATTACCAATGTGTCCTTCCTGATAACAAGAACAAGAAATATCTCCCATAGGATATTTTAGTTAATATTGCAATTAAATACAATAAGAATTTATGTTAATAGTACATACTACTAAGTATTCATTTGTTCCGAGAATTAATAAAATATAAAGAATTACACTACTTAAGAAACAATAAAAATATCAAGCCTGATATGAAAACATGGAGTCTCGCTATTGTTCTTCTTGAGTTAGTTTTCTTCTGAGACAAATATTCTTTCCAACCTGGAGAGTGTTTTATTCCTCTAAATGTATTAGATCTGAGATATTTCTAGCTCTATGATTGACTCTTGGACAAAGATCCCTTCTCTTTCCAAATATTTAGATCTACAACAATTTCTTTTTATTATTTCTCCTACTCCACATTCATGTGCTTGGATGTTCCAAAAATCAAAATCTTTATCCTTTGACACCTTCTCTTCAATCTATGGTTCCATAATTTTTCCCTTTGTTCTGTGCAAGGATGATGTCAATCCTTGTCTTCCATTGTCCACCAAGATACCATGCTTCTGATGCACCACTATGATTTTATGGAGGAATTCATTACTGTCTTTGACTTTGACCTTGATAAGTCTTTTGACTTTGACCAGTCAAACCTTGACTTTGACGAAACAAACATTGACTTTGACCCAAAAATTCAACTTTGACAATTTTTTATATTTGAGGGAACCGATAGATGAATTGGGTTAGGGTGCACTAGGATATCCAAGAATTATTCCAAACGCTTCACTTAAAGTTCCCAAATAATCATGTTAGGGTTTGTTGTTGCTGCAAGATCAAAACCCTAGCTGCAACCGCAATTTTTCTACAATGAACTTGACATTGAGTTGTGGATATACCTTCTAGTGGTTATATTTTCCCAAAGGTGTTATGGGCCTATACACTGTTATAATATTGTGCTTGTTTACCATAGACAATGCTACAACATTTTTGTTATCACTCCAAGAAACCCTTTGTGGTTGGAGACCAAAGGTGCTTGGTAACTTAAGAAATGAATGTTTTTGTATTTTTTGAATGTGGATCAATGGGACAACTCAATATAGCTTATAGCATTCAAACATGAAAATGATAAACAAATAGACAGTGCTCTCAAAGATTGATTAATCAACAGATAGCTTTAAAGTGGGTCAAGAATAGATTGTAACTAAACCAGTACAATGTAGGGTCTAAGAGACAATCAAGAGACTTATTATCAGGCTATGAGCTAAACAATGGGATAACAATCATTCAAAGCTTGACAACACAAATAATAATGCAGAAGAAAGATGGAAAGTTGACAATCAAAATTGAAAGGAACCTGTGATCTGTATTAACATAAAAAGTATGAGTACAATAGCCAATTACTATATCCAAAATCGAACCCTTGTTTGATATCAAAACAGGCATTTTATAGCCCTTACAAACAGTTGCACAGATCCTAAAAACATGGATCTGTCATTAAATGAAAACAGTTCTATTCTAATTAAACAACTTTTAAAATTAAAGTCTTCAACAACTAAACTAAGTGATAGAACTATCTTCAGTCTTCAAAAGTCACCATTTTCCTCCTTCAGCTTTAGCATCTGCAATGTGGTGTAGTAACATGACACCTGTGTATGACTGTTGAATTTTCCAGTATTCGTGTCCAAGTTTTTAGGAAATAGTTTTTTAATGTGTAACCAAAATCCCTCGAATCTCTGATGTTGAACTTCTAGCATCCGATCTTCTAATCCCCTGATACACTGGCATATCTTCGAAACACGTTTGAAATGAACTGTTGTGTTTTCGGCCTCAAAACTAGCTTGCCCAGCTTTCAACAACGCAACTATTTGAACTTTTCACGGGTTAGCTGTTGAAAGCTATCTCTTTCCACAGCTAACGGGTAATGAAATATTAGCCTGGCGCTGTTGAAAGTACCGATAGTGCACAAAAAGAGCATTCGCCTCCAAAATTGATTCCAAACCAAAATCAGTTGGCAGCTGACTTCTCACCTTGCATGTTGACGGCCACCTGAGCAAGAACCTTCAGGTCGGGATGAGACTTTCGTTTTAATTTTTGTTTCAATACCCTGATCTGCCTCTTGAGGTGCTTGGTAATACACCGTAGGTTGTTTCAGTATTTTATGAGTTTAGTCTTCCTTTTCTTTTCTCTGATAGTCTCCTTGGCCAATCTTTCAAAAGTTGCATTTGTCTTGGAAAAGTTGTCAGATAACCTTTTATATCTATCCTTTATCACCCGTTCCAAGACCTCCTGCTGGGAAATTACCTCCTTGAGGTGTTTGATTCTCTGAGATTTATTTGTTCTAGGTTTTTTTGATGATTCTCCCTGCTCTGTATGATTTAATGTCTCATAGTTCTGAGCACATTCTGCTGATTTCTCAGAACTCTTGATGGTAGGGCATTGGTCTTTCTGCTCAGATTCTGAATCTGAGTATGGAAAATTTAGGATATTCTTCTCTGTACTTTGCTGTGTAGGATGTCCTGAACTCTGCTGTATAGTCTTCTCTATAGTCTGCTCGAAATTCAATTTCCTCTTCAAACTGTGAGGCTTCAATCTAGATACTCTCTCCTCTGAAGGTCCTGACAAGGCCCTTCTTCTTCTTGAGTTGCTCTAAGGAGAGGATTACTTTCTTGCACCTGCCATCTGTTCATTTGCGGTTTGGTTCTGGGTTTCAAAACCTTCCCAGAACAGGAAGTGCTCCCATCTCCTTGCCTGTTGTTTCAATTCTTGCAGAAGGATCAATTTAATGAGGCCTAGGTGACATAGAGTAGCTTTCATGCTCAAAGGCTGAGTTCTAATTCTCTTGCAGACCTTAGACAAACTGTGATATAAGAAGTAAGGCAAATTGATGGGGGTCTTGCCTGTAAAATGATCCATGAGTTTAAAGTCGTACATCATCAATTTATCATATCTTTCTTCTGAGGTAATGTACAGTTGAATGCCTTTGAATAAATCTTGCCACTCTTCATCCAGATATGAAACAAGCATACCCTTTGTCCACGCTTTGTGCTTGTACCCATCCTTCAAATAGACCCTGAAATCCAAATTCTTAGGAGCGGTGGTTTTGAACCATTTTTGACCAGTTCTGGGCAATCCTGTAGCTATGGCAATGACAGCCTCATCCACCTTGATTTCCACAGAGCCAACGTGAGCTCTATTGCCATCAAACGTCTTGGCAAAGGCTTCATCTGTGACCTGGTGAGACCCAACCTATAACCTTTCAGCGAATTCCATGCACCCCGCATTTGAAAAGTGCTTCCGAACCTCGGGATGTGATTCGAAAAAGGATAAATTATCCAGTTCTCGTTTGAGTAAAACGCCACTGCATTTTCTCTCCATTCTGGAGCTCAAACACTTGACAAATGTAAACCCTGTAACCGCCTAGTCGAGCCAAGGTTCTGCGTTGTTGAAAGCAGTCCGGGCTTCGGCTCTGTTTTGAATTAAATGAAAACTTTGACAGTGTTTTGTAAACAGTTTGTGATGCGAGACCTCTGTTTGATTTGATGGTGTCAGGTCGGAGGTACCTCCTCTGTACCTGCATCTCCAAACACAAACTTGCCATTCCGAATGTGATGAACGTTGAGCATGGTTCCTGGAATGAATTGGAATTCCAGTCACATCTGACATGCATGATTTAGTTTCCATGATTGCCCACTCCTATCAGCGCATGCCTTGGATTTGCTCTGACGTGGGGGTGATCACATAATCATTGTTTTCATACATGGATATCACGCACATGATTGTTTCTTCATGCAGCAACGACCCATGGAGAACGCCTCTGTCAAACGCTCGCTTGCCTCTTTCACCAGCGCGCGACTCTGCGAAGAAACCCCCGTTAGCTGCTGAAAGTATGCACTTTCAACAACGCACCGCTTTGTAGAAGACCCCCCTTAGCTGTTGAAAGCATGTACCTTTTACAACGCGCCACCCGAGAACTGATTTTCAAAAATCTTTTTAGAGTCGTCACTTTCAACAGCGCGTCAACTGATGAAACGAGCTCCTTAGCTATTGAAAGTGGGCACTTTCCACAGCGCACAATGAATCTTTGAAAACATGTTAGCTGTGGAAAGTAAAAAATAACAATTTTGACAGAGAAGACTTTATAGGTCAATTATTTTCTAAGACACACCAAAACCAAAAATTTTCTCAGCTGAAAAAACTCAAAAAATGACTTGAAGATACTACCTAAAGCTATGATATCCACCTCAAAGCTCAACCAAAAAGATGGTTTCATTTTGGGAGTTAACATTTGGCTCCAACTGGGATAGGCATCTCCCTGTGAGGTGACCAAGAACCTAGCTAGACTCAGTAGCCTTATTGCAATCTGAAAAATAGTTGCTAGTACTATTGGGCATGGAGTTATTTGAATGACAAAAGTAAAGAAAACAGAACTGAAAAAGAAATATGTACAAAAAGAACCTGGCTTCACAAGAAGCCTTATGAGAAATAGATCTTCAGCAAGCGCCCGTTGAAAGGGCCCCCTGAAACTGGCTCGCCTGAAAGGGTTTGAAGAACGAAGGTGTTGTTCTGCTGCACCTCTGTTATGACAAAAGGACCTGTCCAAAGAGCCTCAAATTTTCCGTGCTTCCCTTTCTCCTGCCTTGCTGCATCCCACTTTAAGACCATTTCCCCTGTTTTGAAAACATCTGATTTGACTTTCTTATCGAAATTTCGCTTGATCATTTCCTGATGCAATTCAGTTTTTTCTAAGAGCTTCTCTCTATCTTGTTGCAGTTGTACCAACTCATGAATCCTCCTAGTCAGATCACTTGGTTCCTCATCAGTTTCCTGTAAGAATTTTGCAACTGGTAATGCAAGTTGAACCAGAAATATGGCCTCAGTACCATATACCAGCTTGAAAGGAGATGTACCAATTGATTTTTTGCATGTTACCCTGTTAGCCCATAATGCAAACTTTAATTTGGAATCCCAACCTCTGGCATTATGTTCAAGCAGCTTCTTTATGATTCTGACTAAACTCTTGTTTGATGACTCAGCTAGACCATTCCCTTGCTGATAGTAGGCTGTGGAATGTACCAGCTGAATTCCCAGCTCTTCACACAATTTCACCAAGTGTTTATCTTTGAATGTAGCAGCATTATCAGCGACCAATCTTTTGGGACAGCCAAATCTGGCGAATATATTCTCCTGCAGAAATTTTATGATGACAGTGTGATTGGCATTCTAGGTGGGAATATCCTCAATCCACTTTGTAAAGTAATCAGTGGCAACCAGAATCCACCGATGTTGTCCACTAGAAGGCAGATGGATCTCACTTATGAAATCCAAGCCCCACTACTGGAAAGGCCCTGTGACCACTATAGGTTTGAGAGGAAGGGACTTCAGTTGTTTTTTACCTTCAAATCTCTGACATTTGTCACATGTTTTCACAAATTCATACACATCTGAAAACAAGGATGGCCAATAGTAACCTAATCTTAAAATTTTATGTGTTGTGGTTTTCCAATAGTGATGTCCTCCGCACTCACTATTGTGAAGTTCACACATGACCTTAGCTGCTTCATCTTGATTCACACATCTCAACAACAAACCAATGGGATTCTTCCAAAACAGTAAATTATCGTTGATGCAGAAATTTACAACCCTGAGTTTTAAAGCTCTTCTTTGAGTCTTGGTCAGATCTAATGGGACTGATAAAGTCTGCAAAAACTGAATGATATGGTTGTACCATTTGCAATCAGCTAGATGAGCTGAAACTTGCATTCTCTCACCTTCTTTGTCTTCTGAAGACAGAACATTTTCTGCGTCAATATTCATTAGATTTATGTCAAGCAGCTTGCGATTCTCTTCTGCCAGAAGTTTGGCAAGACCCTGGCCTTTCACTAGCTTTGCTGGTTTGATTTCAACATCGAACTCAATCAACCTGGCTATCCATTTAGTTATTTTTCCATCAATGTCAGGTTGGACAAGAACATCTTTAACCGAACTGGAGGGAACAAAAGCAATTACCTTTGCCTGAAGAATGTAGACCCTGAAAGCCTTCAGTGATTTGACAAGTGTATAGGCCTGTTTTTCCAGCAACTCATACTTTACCTCTGCGTCTCTCAAGACCTTACTAAATAAGGCAACCGGTTGTTCTTGGTCATCAGCATTCTTCTGCAAAAGTACAGCAGCGATCGTGTCATTGGAAGCAAATGAAAAGATATAAAATACCTTGGAAAAATCTGGGTTGATCAATACAGGAGCTGTCGTGATGGCTTCTTTGATGTCATTGAATGATTGTCTAGCTGTTTCAGTCCACTTTATCTCAGATTCTTTCCCCAACATAGCAGTGATATGCTTTGTGAGTTCTGCAAAGTTCACTATGAATCTTCTGACAAAATTAATAGTCCCAAGAAAAGACCGAATGTCTTTCTTTGATCGAGGAAGAGATAAATTTCTTATTGCTCCTACCCTCTTTGGATCAATCTTAACCCCATCAGCTGAAACGATATGCCCAAGTAGTTTTCCCTCCTTAAGTGCAAAATTAGACTTTTTGGGATTAAGAGAGATGCCATACCTCCG
>JZKD02S1178084.1:39666-67518 GCA_000966675.3 Picea glauca | reverse complement strand
ATACATATAGGAGCCAGCGGCATCCAAAACCCTAACCCAATGACCTGGATTATTCCAAAACCCTAATTCCTTAACCGGAAATAGAAAACCATCGGCAAAAACCATGTGCCGAAAAACCACCTAATATCATGTGGTCCCGGAAATATGTCGGCCCGACGAAAATATTTTTTTTTGGGCGCCCTGCCCCTGACCCCCCACGCGGTGGGCTCCGCCCCCCTGCACCCCCCTCTAACCCCCCTGCACGCCCGGCGCAGGCGCTCAGAAGCTACTTCTCGTGCAAAGAATATAACACATACCCAACAGATTTTTCATAGGGTTCCATCAACAAGTTTAGAAGGTAAGAGAAAAGGCATGGAATGATAGAAATATTAAACATAAAAAGTTTCAAGTAGGGGAATTAGTATTACTATACAATATCAAGTTTATGCAACATCCAAGAAGGTTTTGAATGCATTGGTTAGGACGATACATAATTAAGTATGTGACATAGGCAGGTTTTGTGCAGGTGGAAATGTTGAATGGTAAAATATTGGGAGGAATGATGAATGGAATTTGGCTGAAAATTTATAGGGATGGCCAACCTTTTGCACACTAGGTTGAATTGTGCAATAAAAAATGTACCATAGTAGTGTATTCTAGTAGGAAAAAGGAAAAAAGTGGAAAAATAAAAAGGACATAAAGTAAAAAAGTAAAGGCAAAAGACTCACACATGTGTAGGTAATTGCGTAGAAGAAGTGAGTGTCGCGCATATGGATGAAACTTCACTGAGCAGGGAGATTACACATAGAAGCGAAGAACTATGCAATGAAAGAACAAGTAAGCTAGAAAAACTATGCAAAACAAGACCAACAATATCGTTAAAGAAATTAAAAGTTGGAAACGACGATTAAAAAGAATTAATGACAAGGCATCAAGACGATTCCTAGTCATAAATGGAAAAATATGATGAGGATCATGAAAGACTGGTGGTACGAGGAAAAAATACAATAGAATATTCAATAACAAAGAAACATTAAATTATGCATTGAGTACAGAACTCGTGGATTAGACTGTTAGTTCAGGCATGAATGTACAGGGACATCTCTTGAAGGGTTATAAAATCACACCAGGGGATGCTAGGGAAAGGGTAATTGCATTCATAAGAATTGTGAGAATACATAAAAGACCACAGGAAAACCAAAGTGGAAAAAGAGAAATTATAGAGTCAAAAAAGTACATCATCGAGCAATGGCACCACCAAAATTTGGGGCACCATCTACTGCAACATGAAGACATCCCAAAAGCGACCATCGATCACATAAGAATTAGAGGAAAGGCCCATATATTTAGATTCATAGTTGAGGTTTCCTAGGTATTACATACCATTGAGAAAGGACATTGCACCACAAGTTATACTACCCAAGGATTCCAAGTACTTGTTGGTTACCCCAGAAATACCACTCGATGTCATTATTGAAGGGGACCTGATGGGAAAGGTCGTTTCTTTGAAATTTTCAAACCATGACATAACATATGCACAAAATTTTCCTAAGTTAGCACGAGACAATTATTTACACACTAAACATGTACCAGGGACAGGTGCAATACTAGTCGAGCCACAGAGATGGGCAGTCACACTAGAAAAATCAAGGATATTAAATTTGTTAGAAATACCACACTTTGGAAGAGTTCTAGAAATAAGATTCTACATTAATATGTTATTGAGTTGCATCCACAAAGAGAATTTATGGCTAGATCCACTAGTATCTATGGATACATAATTGATTGTGCAGATAACGGGCTTGCCGACAACAGGGGAAGATCTGAAAACCATATTCGCAAATAATCCTGGGAAGAAATCATTATATGAAAGTATGAAAGATAATTTAAACACCTTTAAAGGAAAGTGAGGGTTGGATGTCGCTAGCATAAGTGATGATGTAGTTAGATTTTCAATGTAGGTATTGCCCTACAAATTACTAAGGAAATGTTGTAAGGATGAGGTGTCAGCCGCAATAATAACATCTATGAAGAAGTGAATAGAAGGGGTCCAGATGAATTGGGCCATGTTTTTGGTCAATCAGTTTATGATAGATTGCAGTGATCCCTTAGAGAAAGAAACAAAATTTCACTATGCATGGATTATCATACTGATAGCATTGGTCGCCTGGAGGGACCCTGATGAGTGCCAGTTTTTTAAAATGTCACGAAGAGATCATGCAGTGATACGCTATGTTAACTTATGGAATAGTATGCACAAGGGATGACAAAAAGACAACAATGTCACCTTCTATGTCTACTTTATCATGATTAGGCACATCATAGATCACATATTGTGCATCACTTCCATGACTGTGGAGAACTATCAATATATTGCGCGGTTCAAGCAAGGATGCACCACATGTATATCCAAGATAAAAGAGACCCATCATGCCAACAAGCTACAAGATTAAAGAGGAGGATGTATGAATTATTTACAATGACTGGGATGAAGAATGGAAAGTTCCAGATGAAGAAACAGAACACCCTAACGAGGAAGAGGAATGAGACAATGAAGAAGAAGACCAAGGAAATGGACAAAGAAATGTCATAGGGGACATGTAGGAGATAGTACCAAACGTAGCGGAAAAGAGGAAAGACAATGGCAAGGGGCCAACAACATTTGAGTGCAAGAAGATGAAATCCCACAAAGAGACAACTATCTACACTCTAAAAGATGATGATATTGATAGAATTGGATACCAAGTGAGGGATGCCACAGAGGAGGTAGTTCAACAGGTGTCACAGCTACAAGAGGACATAAACAAGAAGTTTCAATATAATTTGATAAAATTGCAGTAGCGCTTGGAGGAAATGAGCATAGAGCCAAAGAGCAAATCCGTTGAAGGCCAACCAATAAGCGTGACTGGAGAAGCAATGGCCACCACTTCGTACCTACTAGAGATCACAGTAGGACATGAATATCTTGCCCAAGGTAATTGAGTTCCCTAGTTAAAGATGAAGGAATAAGCACAAGTACTAAGTCACTTGGACTTAGTCTTATCACATATACCCATGGAAGACTTACAAGGCTTGCAGGTAGGGGTGGCGCAGGAAATACAGTTCCACGCATAATCAATGACAAAGGAGTTAACCAAGGTAGCAACAGATAAGGAAGACCTGCAGAAGGTTCATATTGAGGTATTGTAGGAGAAAGGAGATATCGATAAAGATTATGAGAGGGTACAACAATCCATCCAAAATATATTTAGGGTGATTCATGAGTTATCGGTGGTGATAGAAGCAAAAATAAAGGAGCAGATATAAAAAATCAGTGAAGTAATTCAAGGATTTCTCAATAGGATTGGAGATTTGAAAGTGTTCATCACACCAGGTACACCACCTGAGGAGAAGGAACAAAGAGACAAAAAAACCATAACCTCAGTCGCAATAATTAAGAGTCTCGGTGAGGAGTGCACAAGGCTATGTGAAAAAAGAATGTGTATTTGGACACAACTAAAGGTGAATCCAGAGATAAAGGAAATTGAGGAAAGAGTATGAAGTGCATAGGAGAAGGTGTAGAAAGCCAATGAAAGAATAAACACTCTGCCACCAATGGAGCACATGATGGCCATCCTTGCGAACAAAAAATTATATAATGAGATAGAGAAGATGGGGGTAGAGAAGACGACTATCGCACAATGATTAGAGCCCCTGTCAGACAAAACACTCGAGATTATAGGGGGATTGGAAATAATGCAAGGCATGTTGAATCAAGCCAAGAAAGATTGCAAGGAGAATATTGTGACGCTAATGACATAGATCATAGAATAACTATTGGAGAGGGAGGTTGAGGCAAAGAAAGAAGTCACTACAGCTAGAGAGACATTGCAAAAATTTATGGAATGTTGGAAGGGAGAAACATAATAGGCCTAAGTTACTTTGGACAAGGTACAGGTGAGTGTTGGGGGGCTGTTGGATAGACATTTTGAATGCAATTTTGAGAAATATACTAAGGGTTGAGGAATGTGTAGAAAAGGAACATTTAGGATTAGAGTGCACAGTAAAGGCATATTCAAGGTTAGAGTTCTCAATAAAAGCATATTTGGCATCAGATAAGATGATAAAGAAAGGAAATAAAGCAAGTAGATAAAGCAGGAAAAGAATCAAAAGTTGTAATGAGTCATAATGAGTTGTCATAGGGTTTTTGGATAAGCTAGTAGGGTTTTGAGCCCTAAACTCTATGTATAAATTTGTAATGTGTTGGAAAGAAAAGATTTTTGTTGTTGATGAGAGAATAGGCTAAAAGTGTGAGAGAGTCTATGTTTGAAGGTTTAGGGGAGATTTTGTAGAGAGAGGCTTGCACTACAGAGAAGCTAGGAAGGATGGGGATTGATATCATGATGTATCTATTGTAGCACAATGTGCAATACTGATATGATTGCATGAAGAATAATAAAGAATCCATTCCTTGTGGACGTAGCCAAAGGATTGGGTGAAGCACACTAAATTTTGTGTATAAATGTTCCTTTTTATGTTATTGTTCATGCATGTTCTATTTATGCATGATTAAATCTAGATGTGAGTGATGCAAAGTAATTATAAATGTCTAGTGAATAGTCTATGTCATAATCTATGTTATAATGGTGTTGTATAATTGAGTTTAACAATTAACTAAGGGATAAGAGACACAAAATATTGTTCATGGGGTATATAAGAACATGTTGATGACCTCACATCCCCTCATCTGTCTAGAAGCTTAGATCCTGCAGTCCTAGTAGCTACCTCAGGTGAGACTTCACTTACACGTAGGTGATGTCGAAAGGGCTGGTATCTGAAGGGTTTTATTGGTTAGATAACTTGAACCTAGGGTCTTACAACCATGCACCAACAATGTGGATTTTTTAAATGGAGAGAGTGAAGGGGGCACGTGGGTCATGGGACCTCCCCTCCACATAATCGTTAAATACTTCATAAACCATTTTCATACATCCAAGCCTTGACTATGTTATTTCAAATTTTCATTTTTTTGGAATTATATTTTAATTTAAATTATTTCAATTTAAATGAATTCAACATTAAATGGTTTTTAAATTGAAATAATTTTAAATCAAATAATTTTAATTAAATAATTTGAAATTGAAACAATTTTTATTTTTTAAATGAGACTTTTGTGTATGGGTGTGAAATGAAGAATGTTAACCAGTTACCTTATTGAAGGATATGTTGACACTTCCTAACATGATTTCAATAGCTCATAACTTACTCATATGACGTATGATTTGGGTTCCTTTTTCTATGACACGAAGAGGATAGGGAGGTTCTTCCGATGGGATAATTGACCATGTCATTTAAACATTCCATAGATGCCACGACTAAATAGGTTGGTTTGGGTGAGAACTTCAAGGTGATCATTTTTACACTTCTAGGCCTCAAACTTCGTTTCAGTCTATTGCGTGAGAATCGTAATCGCATAAATAATACATTTGTCTTGTTTCAAGGGTGAAAAAATCACTTTGACAAATTCCCAAAATTTTGAGCATGGACGTTTTTTAATGAAACTTCAAGTCTCATTCTTGTTGCTTCTTTTCCAGAATTGAATTTCATCAGTTCTTGCATCATATTTTCTATATAGGATCTCAGTTCATCTATTGAATTTGAGGTAATGTTTCAATAGGAAATAAATATAAATCCATGGAAATAGCCAACAAAAATTCGTATCGCTTAACACTATTTAGGAAATAGGAGGACCAATTTCTTCTAAGATGTGTTTCAGAGCGAGTGCAATACCTACATATCTTGTAGCTAACACATCTAACGATAAAGGACATTTTATTGATCATGGTTGGTCATAAAGTCAAGAAGCACAAAATGAACAAGTTGGTATAGTATGCATAGTGAAATTTATTGGTGACACAGATAAACTTAATTATCACTGCAACATGAAGTAGATTAGGTGAGGTAGGCAATCAATAATCAATCATCTATTTAGGCATAGAAATATTGATTATTGGAGATTATAGGAGCTTGAATGATGGGCGTAGAAAGAAGGATCTGATCTATAGGATAAAAGTATGGGACTCAAGACGAAAGCATGTCTTGATGATAGGGTTGGGAGAAAAAGAAGAGAACATCATCGATATGTGATGTATTGACAAAGTTTGGTGGAATATCGTTAGTGTGAGGTTATCATGTCAGTGGATTTGGGATAAAGTCCATTGGTCAGAGGGCTTCTACATCATAATTGATCATAATAACTCCTTAGATGTAGCAGAGATATTTATATCAACTACATTCGTTCTAAATCATGGATCATCGATGGTGATGTTCAAAACTCCTTTAATCACACTGACAGAGTTTGTGGGAACTCCTCTAGTCACACTGGAGAGGATAATGGGAAGTGTGTCGGTAAAGAGTTATATGCATAAAAATACTTGTTTTTAATTCCTATGGTTGCAATAGAAAGTATGATGGTAATTTCACTAGTGTATCAACGTATTTTGACGAAACTTCGTTGGTATTACCAGAATTTCGAGGAAAAGGAAAGTAAAGAAATATAAGTGAACCATCATGAAGAATTGCTATAAATAGTAAAGTACAGATAGTGGTAACAGAGGTTTAAGATTTACCATTTGCATGAGAGAGTATGAGAGACTTTTCATTAGAAACTTTTAGTGAGGGGGGCCAATTTATTCTCTTAGAGAAAATAGAAGAGAAGAAATTAGGGAGGGTGTAGTGTGGGAACTACAAATGATGATACACTAGGTGAAGAAAGAATTTATGCCTTCTTCCTTAGTGTAATGTCCCTGGCCACCCATGGATCGGGGTATGACATCGTCAAGCCCACCCTTGGACTCTTATTTCTCTTATTGATACCTTTTTAAATTAATAAGGACGCATAAAAGAAAAGATCCAATGACATGCACAACAATAACCATCAAGCATGCATATTCTAAAGATTCAATTAAACGATAAATAAATACACAGTGGAATACATTCATATACAAGTAAATAATACAATAACAGAGAGCACTTATCTTTATAAAATATGACACCAACTAGCTGCAGACCAAGGACGTTCCACCTAACCATAGACACTATTGTTCCAAATCTCAACAACAGTGTCACCCCTGAGCCAGGGCTATGAATCGACAAGAAATTTTCCAGAGTGTTACTTGGATTCACAAACCAGTCAACACTCAAGCTCTCATAGGATTTCCCATCACTCACAAAATCCAAGTACCCATCTCTCTTCTACCCATCATGCACCACCCAAGAGAATGGACCTACACACTTCTCTGTCATGCAGTCCCTCAGGAAGTCCTTCTCCTTCCAGGGCTCCAGTGCAACTGGTCCAGAATCTCAATGTGGGAACTCTCAGGACTCGCAGTTGTGAAAAAATCTAGGCCAATGCATATCAGACATATAGGCCTCAAATCATGGCTAAATTACACCAGTGACCACTATAGCCAACAATACCATGGCTACTCTTCAACAGTTTGTTTCCCTTTCCCAATCTAAGATGCGGATGAGGAAGATGAACGAGTGACGGAAACGAATGGAGTGAGATATCCACCCAAGGTGTGAAATAATGAACAATCAGTGAATGAATTCGTGAGGGAAAGGATGGAATGAAAGAAGAAGTGAAGGAGAGAATAAGACAACCCCCCAATCAGACCAGTTATGGGTTTAATTATTTTCGTGGGGAATCAAGAACCTCCTGGCCTCCCCCAAGAAGCTCACATAACTTATCCACTCCCTTACACAAAACGGTAATTAAAATAGGAAATAAAAATTTATCCCCTGAAGCCCCCTCTCTTGTGGAATCATAGCCCCCTATAACTCTAGTCCTTGTCTGTCTAGCATCCAACAATGTATTTATTATCAATAATGATAAAAACATTACATTTCTTGGGCACACTGGCCTTTTTAATAATTGTTTGGGCACTCTGGCCTCTCAGCATTGTAACAATACATTATTTAAAATGGGGGTTCAAAACCGGGGGTGTTACATTCCCTCCCCCTTATTTTTCCACTTTCCCCAGTGCATATACAAAATAGAAATAAAAATCTCAAAATTTATTCAAAAATATGCAAGCAATCTTCCCGCATGGAATCTTCATGCTCCCAGGTAGCATCTTCATGACCGTAGCAAGTCCACTAAACTTTTACCAGCTCTATAACTTGATTTTGGAGCATTTTGACCTTTTTGTCCAATACCCGTACTAGTTGGACCTGAAAGTCTCCCTCTGTCTCTACCTGAATCAATTGTCAGTCAATAACATGGTTAGGGTCATGTACATATTTCTTTAGCAAAGAGACATGAAATATATTATGCACATTCATGCAAGAATGTATGAAACTATCCCTATTCTATCTAATATTTCAAATGGACCACAGAATCTCGCTGTCATCTTTGTACAACTACCCAATTTCAGGGAGCTTTTCTTGGGCTTCAATTTCAAAAGTACATGCTCCCCTACTTTAAATTCTCTAGTTGTCCTGTTCTTATCTGCGTTAACTTTCTATATATCCTGAGATGCCTTCAAATTTTGTTTTATCTTAACCATGTGATCTTCCATATCCTTAAGAAACTCTGGCCCAAGTACTACTCTATATGCTAGGTTGTCCCATCTATTACACATTATTTTGGTCACTATGGTGATGTCTCTATAGTGATGTATTCAAGCTCCCACAAGGACTTTTTGCCTGAGAAAAGTGATTGTTGTCTTCTTCCAAAAAGCATATTTTTAAGATGAGTTCGTAGGCTGCCTATTTTATAGGGTGCGAAAATCCTTCATTCTCGCAGGCAACCCATACTTAGGGTGCTAACTGTTCGCGTTCTTCTCTATAGGTAGGGTGAGAACCTATTTCAAAGCTTGGAAAAGAGCAAAGGTCACGAAGGTTCTAGACGGGAATCTTCTAGAAAATGAGTTGGCATTCACATGGTTGGCATCCTACTGACTTCTCAGATTTGGTGGGATCATCCTCATCCATTTAACCATATCTCCTTCTCCTATATATTGAAAGGTTTCTCATGGAAAAGGTTAAGCAATATTGAACAAAGAATTGGTGAAAGAATTGTGTGAAGAAATCTGCTTGGATAGAAGCTTGAAGACTCTATTTGGTATATCAAGTTGTATTGGATCTTCTTCATGCAAATGTAGAGCAAGTGCATGTGTTGGAACCAAGGGTCACTAAAAGGAAGCTTGCGACATCAAGGTGATATGGTTGTATCTTCTACTTTCATTTAATATAATACAGCGGCATGTCCCTTTCCCATAAAATCACTCTTATTTTATTGCATAACTCCTTGATCATATGCATAGATTGACATTGAATATACTTTGCTATCTTCACTTTGGCTGGTTTGTGTTGTCTTGGACCTGATTTCACGAGAGCACCGAAGCAAAGCAGGGACAAAAGATACCTAAGGAAGCGATATAAAGGTATGTCACTCATTTCTTCTAGGTAGTGGATTCAATGACTGCAACTTAGAGAAAGAGTCGTCTCCTGTCCTATTTTGTTCTAGATCCAGGTGGATCTAGGGAGATCTGTTAGTGTCTGCACCTACAAATTTATCCAATAACAAAATTGGCGACTCCACTTGGGATACAACCCATTTTGGTCGTTTTTTTTCTTGACCATTTTCTCTTGACCTACCCTTTTTCATTCCCGATCAATCTTTGAGTCTTGAGGATATCTTTACAGACTCCTTGGATCCAGAAGTTCCCTCAAAAGTTCTGTCATTTTTCCAAAAATTGCTTGATTACAAACCTTCTCGCACTGCACCTTTCTATAGCCTGCGAGAATCATTGAAGTTCGCACCCTAGTGTTCAGTTCAGTGTGAACTTCTCATAACCTACCTGTGTCTAGCCTGCGAGAATCCTTAATTATCGCACTGTACAACACTACCAGACTGCGAACTCACTTATAAAATTTTTGGATTAAGTCTTTTGTGTCCTCAGATGCCCAGATTTGTTTGTGTCTCTGGGAAGAACTTCTCTGGCCAGTGATTGAATGTTTCTTGACTTCAAATCTCGCGAATGATTAGTTATCGGAAATCGAAAGCTTTTTTTGATCACTTTTTCTCAATTTTTACCTCTTGACCTTTTCTTAACAAGGGTATAATCTCTGATTCTGAAATATGAGTGCTTGTTTGGTCGGGAGCCTTTGATTGGATTAAAAGTTGAGATTAATTGTCCTTTTCAATTGCCTATTCCTTGGAAAATTGTTACCCATGTGAATTTGAAAAGAATGGTCTTGTCAGTTTATTATTTTTATCTTCGTTGAAAGATCGATTTGGGTGTTTGTTGAGTATTTCTTTTTCATTGGTTGCTTACTTTTTCTTAGTTCCATCCTTGTTGCTTGGTTTCTAATAAAAAATTAAAGACTTTTTTCTTTTTTGTAGCGACCTTTTATTTGAAAAATATTGGCATTCAAGTATTGAAAGACAATGAATAGGGAATTTGCATTGTTCATGATTGTTTGATATTACATTTCAGAGAAGATCATACATCGTAGTTCGCATTGTTCCAAAAAAATCCTCTGTCTCTCCTGTAAATAGGATTCATCGAACAAAAATTTGTATCATTCATCCTTATTTACGCATTGTTGGGTCAGAGTCTCACACAACATCAGTTTCATTTCCATCTCCTTTTTGCGTAACAACGTCCTTTAATAATATTGTGCAACTTTAAAATTCAACTAGTAACTTTTTCTAGGGCTCTTTTACACCAACATTAGCTAGGCTAGAGATTTGGACTAGTCAATGAGACACTCTCCAAAGCACAAAACACACAATAGTATCTTGTGATAAGGAGTGTCAAATTCCATTTGTAGCATTTTGTCCTGGGAATCCCTTCTCAAACAAGGGTCAAACCTAAGGTCGCATTGAGATTGATAGAGTTACTCACCCTACTTTGTTGATCTTGGTGTAGATATTGCATGTATTATGGGGGTCACTTGAAGGTATACCCACAATGATGAGTGGAAGCCTCTCAAGTTGATTTCGGGCTAGATACCCTACCCTTGCGTGTGGATCGGACTGTTGACTGCTTCCCCATGCATCATTGTTGTTTGTGGTAACCTTAGTAGCCTATCTTCTTAGGGTCTTACACAAGGTGACTGTGAAGGGGTAAGTCTTCACAGTACCTAGAATCGACGTTGGCCAAACTCACTCGGGCTCCTTGGAGGGTATACCCACAATTGTGTGTGGGAGCTTGTACTAGGGTGTAAGTCCGTTAAGAAGGTCATCAACATAACTTTTCCACCCTCACCTAGCCCATTCTTTTCTCGTTTTCATGATGTTGGATTTCATCACCAACTAGTGACTTTGGAATTGGAAGGTATTGTTTGCTTGGTTTTTCTTCTTAGATTTTACTAGCACGTGATGTTTGTTTACCCAGGTTGTCCATAGAATTTCTTTCATAAGATTCTGACTCAATCATAATTGACCCTCCACGTCATTCACGTAGAATGCAAGGCCTACCCCTAGAAGATTTGGAAGGTTCTTAACCCTTTCCTACCAACTCACAGAAGGGCTCTCTTCAAAAACGTGAAGTCCAAGATGTCGCCACTCCACAAGTGGAAAGAAATAACTCTTTAGAACAGTTTCAAATTACCAATTCTTGAGAGGACTTTCAACTTCCACCCGACTTTGAGAGACATATTGTTCGAGTGAATTATTTGAGAGAAATAGTTGTTCAGTCTTCTGGATTTCCAACAGGACCTAAGGGTCAAGATCATTTTTGGACTACTGGAATTTTTAGATGGGATCTCTTTGGCTCAGGAGAAGGCATTGATATCACTGTCACACCTGAGCTGCCCGAAACATCTAATCCAGAAGCGATACCTTTTACTACTGCATATTATTTTCTTGGTACAGATGCCCCACCAGTTGACCACATCTTGACTATCCCCCTACAAATGGTCCATTACACAATGGTCCCAGATACTACGAGTCCTCACACCGGGACTACATTAGCTAACCAAGCTCCCATTGGCATGCCATTTTTGCCTAGATTCCCCCCAACACTTCCGCCTAGATATCATGCGTTGAATGCTTCTATTCCCAGTCCTACACAAATCTCATCCAAGATTCCTGGCATTTCCACTCCTTCTGGGCACCATCTCGTTCTCGGTTTCATTATGGCACTTCCTCAACCCCCTTTCAAAGGACCTCTTCCATCCTCTATTGGAGACACCAATCCTAGTGGCACCATCCCATCTTTCACACCTAATTACCAGATTCCTGTCGATGGACAATTTCACCAAGAAGGCCAAACCCAATTCCCTTTTGCGGGACAAATTCCAATTGGGATGTAACCCCCACTGATCCCGCTCTATGGAAAAAACATACCTCCATCCTTGGCCCAGTATTGGAATTATCTTATTCAAAATAATCCTCGCTCGACTGGGGGGCAACATCCTCAAGCTAGCTCCTTCATACCCCCTAGCACATGCCAACCGTATCCAGGCACGCTCAACCATGTTCAAGATTACAACCCTATGAATTACTTTCCTCCACACCAACAACCGAATCTGCCCAGATCTTCACATTATATGAAAACTTCTTATGGTCCCACTGGTCTACCGACGGGACTCCCTCCCCAAAGTCACTAGTACCCACATGTGAATATACAGTTGCCCTTCTTAGCCACCCTGGACCTCCCTGATCTGTCAAGAATTTTAAATGATCTAATCCATCTCTCTCCTTAATGGCTCGCCATATAGGCCAAACTACCATTCGACATCCCTAAATTTGATAGTAAACCAGGAGAGGACCTGAACAATCATGTAATGACTTTTCACCTTTGGTGCTCATCCAACTCCTTGATGGATGACTCTATTTTTTTATTCCTTTTTCAGCAAACCCTCACAAGTTCTGCCGCGAAGTGGTATATAGAATTACCATGAGGATTCTTCACTGACTTCAACACCCTTGCCATGGATTTCTTCACCCACTACCAGTTACCGATCTGCTACGAAACGGGAACCAAAATTTTGAGTTCTTTCAAACAAACCAAAGCCACTCATATCTCTGATCACATTCATGAGTGGTGACGGAGACGATGTCTCATCAAACTTGAACTTCCTGATCTGTTGCTGGTAGAGTGGTTCACAAAATCATTCGTGAACGACATCGCTTGTGACATCACCATGGGTGGAGTTGTCACAGAATAATAGGCAATCAGTCATGCTCAATACCTCGACCTCGTTTACTCACAAATGGGTACTCTTTACGACTTACTCCCTGAAGCACCTCGTCCTTCTACTTCTGCTACTTCAACTACTCCTGTTGCTTCTCATGCAGCTGACAGTGTGATTGGCACTTTCCATGCCCAACCTCATTCCATCCAAAACTCTAGAAACAACCCCAAATCCATTTCTTCTAATGTTCAAAACTCTTCGTCTCCTACCCCTCCCACCAACAAGACTTTTGAGGTGAAATCTATTCAATCTACCCCCGCCAGAAAAAGTAAATCCAAAAACAGAAAGGGTAAGAACAAGGAGGATAAAAATAATCCGTAATCTGAGAAAACCAAAACACCACCTGTTGACGATAAGGATAAGCGCAAACCCCGATACCCTTGTCTTATCTGTGGTGATGATCACTACACTAAGGATTGTCCACGATGAGCCAAGGTTACTAAGTTCCTTCAAGGGACCCAGAAACCCCCCACTTTGACCGTGTTGTCACAACGCTTCCCTTCTCAACAATAGCCCCAATTTGTCATTCATGACCAACCTTCCCCCTCCAATACATCCTATGTCTTAATGTGTATAGGTGATTCAAAAAAGAATGACATCACACTTACCACTCAAGCCAAAGATTATTCTTCCTCCAAAGAGAAGGTTGATGTAATACCTCCTTCATTGGTCGAACCATCTCCCATGACTCCACCTACCAACGGTCCTATTCATCTTGAACGACCGAGCCTAGAAACAGTTGTTTGCCCTCCCCCAAAGGGTGTTGCTCGAAAATCATCTTTCAATCCTCATGCACGTGATGCCCAGAACTACAGTATTGTGGAAGATCTGGCCCAAGCACCATCTGCGATGTCAACCCTCAAAGTCCTTCAGCGTTGTCCTATACAACGGAAGGCACTGTTGAAAGCTATTGGTGGAATCAACCCTACAGATACAAATTTAATAATTTTTGACTTGGAAGATCACATTCCAAGGTTACCCCCTCAACTTGCATTCCAAATACAAGTTATTGTCTCTGACAAAAACATTTGTAGAATAGTTATCGATGAGGGTGCCTCAACATGTGTCATGTCTATTACCTTCTAGAAATCCATCGGCTCTCCTCCTTTAACTGAATCCCACAACATGCTCAAAGCCTTCAATGGCTCTGGTTTTAAGCCTTACGGTGTCCTCACTTCATTGCCTATTACATTATAAGGAAAATGGTCAACGTTGAAGTGGATATCTTTGACGCTCCTCTCGATTACAACCTTCTACTTGGCCGTAGCTGGACCGATTCCATGCATGTAGTTGTGTCCACTCTTTTCCATGTCATGTGTTTCCCACATCAAGGAAAAGTAGTTACCGTAGACCAATTGGTCTTGTTTCACTCTGATGCACATACCGGCAACGTACCTTTCATTGCAAAAACCCCCCTGGATATGAGAACATTGGTGTTGGTCTTCTTAAAGATTCCTCTTTGATGGGTACTTTCCCCATTCCACCACCCGATGCTCCACATCCATTTTTCGCCTCGATCAACATGATATCCACCTTTGTTAATGGAACCCCTGTGTCTTACGACCCATGGATGGTACCCAACCATGGCGATCATCTTTGTTATGGAAACGAAATGCCTTTGATTCCGGTCGAATACGCTTATCAAGCCATTCAATCGGCAACCCCTTATACCCCCTCTCTTAGTGATTTATCGCCAGATCCATTCCGTGTCATTTTTCCCATGGACAAGATGATTATGTCTGTTATGTACATGGAAGACACCCCTTGGGACGATGGACATCATCATTCCATCCTCTTCCTGGAACAACACACCATCGAGGGTTACCAATGAATCTTGACCCCATTGACTGTTGTCATCATTTCTATCATTCCTGAGTATACACACGATATGTTCTATGAAGGGAACTTAAGTAATATCTCACCCACCATCCCCCTCGACATATCCATAAAACCTGGAGTTGTCGAAAATGTGCATATCAGAGCTTCATGTTCCCATGACGAACTTGTCACCTACAAGTCTCTTTTCTAAGAATTTCATGACGTCTTCGCATGGAGCTATGAATAAATGTCGGGGATTGACCTTGACATTGTGGTACATGAGATTAATACATACCCAGGTGCTAAACCTGTCCGGCAACAACTTCGTTTGGTCCACCCATGTAAAGAAACCGCTATCAATATTGAAGTTGAGAAACTTCTCAAAGCTGGCTTTATTTACCCTATGGCTCTAACTGACTGGGTTTCCAATCTTGTTCTGATTAACAAGAAACAAGGAGTGATCCATGTGTGTGTTGATTATAGAGACATTAACAAAGCTTGTCCTAAAGACAACTTTCCTACCCCCTTCGTTGACCAGATTGTCGATGATTGTGCCAGAAGTGAAATATTCTTTCTGATGGATGGTTTCTCCGGATATAATCAAATCAATATCATACCCACAGACCAACACAAGATCACTTTTATTTGTCCTTGGGGCACTTTTGCCTACCGAAAACTTCCATTCGGTTTAAATAATGCCGGTGCAACTTTTCAACGTGCTATGTCTTACGCCTTTCATGATATAAAGCACATTGTGCAGCCATATCTCGATGACTTGCCCTCTCATTCCATGCGCCATGTATATTATCCAATACTCCTCCACACCATTTTCCTTCGATGTTGGTTTTACCATATACGCTTGAATCCCCACAAATGTGTTTTTTGCGTAGAATCCGACCGACTTCTGGGATTTATTGTTTCATGTCAAGAAATCAGGGTATATCCTTTGAAGGTCGAGGTGATTCTCAATCTCCATCCTCCTTCCTCACTTCACCAGTTACAAATTTTGCAAGGGAAGGAAAAAAAATTTCGGCGTTTCATCCCAAACTATGCTGAGCTAACTCTTGGATTTACACGACTACTCAAGAAAGGTTTTGAGTTCATATGGGATACCACTGCTAACAAATATTTTGAAGCTTTGAAACTGTCTTTGACATGTATCCCACTACTCTTCCCACCTGATTATAGTCGGGATTATTTCCTTTACCTCACAGCCTAGGACTATACCATCACTATGGTTCTCATCCAGGAGGATGATTCTCATGATGAACATGTCATATATTACTTGAGTCGGAGTCTCACGACTACCGAAACCAAGTATTTACATGTTGAAAAACTGGCCTTGGCAACCATCCAAGCTGTTCAATCTTTCCGACACTATATCCTTTTTTGCAAGACTACGGTAATTTATAACTGCAACCCTATGCAGCACATTCTTACACACCAATTTATAGGGGGAAAATACTCCAAATGGATCATAATACTCCAAGAGTTTGACTTAGAATTTGAATGCGCTAAGTCCAAGAAATCCTTGGTGTTTGCCGAGTTGATATGCGACCTTCCCTTCTCTGAGACAAAAAATGTAGCAGAATATTAATTACCCGATGAATCCTTTTTCCTGATTAACTCTGATGACCTTTGGTACAGAGATATCATCATATATCTCCAAACCGGGAATTTTCAGCCCAATTTGTCTAGCACTAACTGTCATCGAATACGCTACTGAGCCCGTCAGTATATTATCCTCAGTGATACTCTTTATTGTCATGGGATTGACTCTATTTTTCAAGGTTGCCTTACATTTGACGAAGCCGAGAAAGCCCTGAATGACTGCCATTCTAGAGCCTGTGGTGGTCACATGTCTAGCTATGCTACTGCTCAGAAGATCTTACGAGCGGGGTATTTTTGGCCTTCTTTATTCAATGATTGTATAATTGTTGTCCAAAATGCCATGCTTGCCAAACCTACAACAATAAAATACGATCACACCCTGCTCCTCTACACCCTGTGGTCTCCGTTGGTCCTTTTGTGAAATGGGGTATCGATTTCATGGCATGTCACCCTCACTCGGTCGGGGGGCATGGATACATTATTGTAGCAGTAGATTATTTTATGAAATGGGCCGAGGTGATGCCAACATCCGACAATACCGGAAGGATTGCAGCATTATTTATATTCAATCACAACATTTCTCGGTTTGGTGTTCCTCAATCTATCATTAGTGATCACAGTAGCCACTTTAGAAACTTCATGATGTCTAAACTCACTGAAAATTTGGGTCTTTGCCATGAAAACTCAACACCTTATTAACCACAAGCCAACGACCAAGTTGAAGCAATAAACAAAGTCCTCATTACCATGCTTCAATGAATGATATGGATTCACAAAACAAGTTGGCACACGATGTTGTTTTCAGCATTGTGGGCTTATCGGACATCCGTTAAGTCTTCTACTGAGTTCACACCATTCCAGTTAGTCTATGGTCTAGAATCCATATTGTCAATTGAATGTGAGATACCCTCCCTAAAACTAGCCATCAAACTTCTCCCAAACAGTTCTGCCGAAGAAGAACGCCTATTGTATCTCATGCAATTAGATGAAACCCATCGCGATGCCACCATAGTCATAGAAGCCTAGAAGAAGCGCATCAAATCCCAATTCGACAAACATTTCAAGCCACGCATTTTCTCCAAAGGTGATCTAGTTCTCCTTTATGAACAAGATCGGGATATGCTAGGAGCCGAAAAATTTAAAGCTATGTGGTGAGGTCCTTATATCGTCAGACTAGCTTTGGAGAAAAGAGCTTATGAGTTGATGGACTACGACAGTATCCCTTTGAGTGAACCCAGAAATGGGTGGTACTTAAAGAAGTACTATGCTTAAGATCACTGGTGCATGAGTTCTTGTATTTTATTGTATCATACTTTTTGTGTATTACTTTAGTATGCTTTTTTCATTATTTGGTCTCTTCCCTCGACCTCTTATCTTGCATTGTGCTTGGTTTCCAGATGTTGGAGTCTTCACTACCCCACATTGGCTTCGCCAATGGCACTAGTCATAGTACTTAGAAACTTGCTTCTGTTGCATGGGCAATTTACGCCCCTACAAACGAACTTATCAGTCTACGAGGTGTGTGCCTCGGTCGTGCGACCAATAATATTGTAGAATATAGCGTTGTCATCGAATTGTTGATTGATTCTATTTCACTTGATATCCACCACCTGGTTATATGACTTGATTCGTAGCTACTAGTACTACAGTTAAATAATGTCTATGTTATCTGAAGTCCTACTTTATTACAGGTATATTTATGAATTCGCCTCTTGGAACGTTATTTTGATTATGTCGAATATCATCACATTCCTAGATTTCTAAATGCATTGATTGATGCCTTAGCTAACTATGTGTTAGATAGAAATTTGGGACATTTATAAACCAATCACACATCACATGTATAACACAACACAAAATAAGCCGGTAGAATTCGTATATATGTATATAACGATCAAAATTTTTTACAAAAAGTTTTTGTCCAAGGATCAAAATCTCAAAATACAAAGCCTATAACTTCTACAAAATAGCATCACGAATGACGCTCACGATAACACACAACTTCTCGAGCTACCCTACAGAGCAGTCGACTGAGAGACTCAGCCATGCCCACAGTATGGCGCTGGAAATGTCTCAGGATCTCCCCAATAGAAATGTCTGGGACATCCGCGGTCAACCCCTCTAAGTTTTGTTCCACTACCTCGTAGTCTTCGACATCCCATCTCGCCACTGGAGCCACTTCTCCTGGCCTTTGAATGGGAGACATTCCTGGAGGTCGATATGGCCCCACATCTGTGTCATCAAAAGGAAATATTTTTATTAGTCCTTGGATAAACATAAAAACATTTCATATAATAAAATTTGCAAAAACATTTAAAAAGAACAAATTGTGTACTTCTCACCTAAGTCACCCCACCGAGCATCCTCAGGCAGGACCAAATCTGGATCCCCTTGGAAATCCAAACCGGCATATGCGTATTCATTGATCATCAACATTTGGGGCCTCAACGAGTCAAAAAATGAATCATTATACTTGATTATAGGCCCTACTACATGTCGAGCCATGAGGTTACACCACCTCAGCATCCTCGAATCATGTGGGGCCGGTAAACCCCAATCAACCTATAGTCGTAGCAGTGGTACCCTCTCGAGGAAGAATGACACCAAAAGTGACCCATACCCAAACTTCTTCAAGTCACCCCTTCTGCACTTTGTCAGTTGTCTCTTCATACTACGGAGAACTACGTCCAACCAGTGGAAAACCCAAGGCTCTGTGCACTCTATGGTGTATTGGAAATAGCTCCAGACAGCCATGTGCAAAGCCGCGCTCCCAGCCATGTGTGCAATGGTAAACAAGATAGTCCGTAGGGTCAAATCTTGGACCCCCCAAATGGAAACCTTACCCTTTCTTCTCTCTGCCTCAGGAACACAATATTGGTGAACATACTCGCTCATAGGAAGTCCACTGCCTCTACCTCTAGTCAAAGTAGCATGGTATCCACGTCGTGACAACCCCGTCAGAAAATAGATATCCTCGACATCTAGTGTCATCATATGGACTCCCAAGTGAAATAATTGTTGATCCACGTCCCACATGTGGACCAAGTATTCTAATAACCTGAGTTGGGCTCTCATGCCCAGGATCCTAAAAAATTTCAAGAGCCCACATTCCCGGAGGGCAGTGACTGTACCTGGGTCATTTCTGGCAATGGAATCATCCTCCTCATGTTATATTTCTCTCCATTCCAACATCGTGATGATCAACACCTGCAATAGAGTCATGAGAGGGAAGTCAGCAACTTGTTTTAAACTCTTGCATAATTTTTATTGAGCAAAACTAGACATTAAAATCCATTTTTTGGCCCTCGGAGGTGAACCTTTTGCACAGTGCAAGATTCTCATAGGTGCATTGATGCCCACCTGCGAGTATCTTAGATTCTCAGAGGTCCCGCATGACCCACCTGCGAGAATTCTTGAGCGCATGTTCCGACCCTAAAATGGAATCAAAACTCTAAAATTGCCAATAAAAACCAAAAACAAACCATGGAAAAGTTGGAGAATTAGGAGATTACCTCGTTGGTTGAAACCATTCGCCTAATGATCACTTGTGCCTCCCACAATTGAGTAAATAAATTTGGGGAAAAATGACGTATGTTGGACAAGTTTTTGGCAAAGTAACAATGAAATGGTAAAAGTCTTTTTCACCCATATTTATTCACTTTTTACTATTTCTTATTGATCTTTTATATTCTTTTTATTTATTTATTTATAAAACCTAATACCCTAATAGCCTTGTGAGTATGATTTTTCACAGATATAGCAACCTCAAAGTCCGAACAAGGGGGTACGGGTGTTTTTTCTTTTTTGTCGCATGTATGACTACATTTTTAGAGTTTTTGTAGGAAAAACCTCGAGCTCAGTCTTCGTTTGTTCTCGCACTCGAAAATATATGAGAACATAACTAAGTATACTTTTTCTTGCCTTTTTGTACTTTTCATGGTAACATGAAAATGACGAACGTAAAGGAGTATCCTTTAAGCTCTTTTCACGCTCCATAACAATGAAAATATTGTCAAGCGATCTTGTTCTTTTCACACTCGTTAAAGTATTTGAAGAAAACGTTCGATGGGAGATAGTTTATCACTTTTTCAGTCTCGTCGAACTCTTTTACGAAAAAGGAACTAAGAGAGTTATCTTTAAGTGTTTTTCAGACTCTCGAAACATGAAAAACCCTCAAGTTTTCTATCCTTGGACTCGTTAAAAAAACATCGAAAGACCTATAATGAGACCAAACCACTCCTTCCTAGGGTTCATTAAATATACTCCGAGGGACTCGTCCGGAGGATGAGCTTACATCAACAAGCATATGTTATCCTCCTCAAGCTTGTGTAAAAATAAAGAGGTACTCGCCAGAAATGGTGGGCAAAATTTTGGGAAAGGGATATGTTTTCGTATTCGTATTAATGGCAGTAAGCATCACTCTTGAACATAACACCCCCTATTCATCATTTGAATCCGAGTTGGGAAATCCATTTGTCTCTTGTTCGACTTGCTACAAGGTCATATCTTGGGTTGTCTTTGAGTCAGTGCTACCAAGTCCTTGGTCGTTTCATTCATATGTTCAAGAGAAGTTCAAATGAGCCTTCTATTGGGTCGGCCATCTATAGTTGTCCATTCTTACTATGTCGGCCTTCCCTATGTTTGTTTCAACCCATATTCATACTTTGTTTCACCCTCAAAATCTATTACTTATTTCGTGTCATTGATGGGGGATACATCAAGGCCCTCCTGTGATGAGTCTTTTTCCGTCGACTCCAACTCATTATCCAGGAATGAGACATAGAAATCATTTAGTACCTTGTAACCTGCATGCCTTAATGGCAGGTCTCTTCACTTTCGATAGAGGTTTCACATCATTGATCCCTGATCGAGAGATTTTGTCGAGTGCTTGACTTCAACTCATTCATTCGCATTCGTTCGGATTGTACTTCGATACCTTGGGATTCATTGACATCAATGGTGATTTTCTTCTCACTTGTTAACGGTTTTCATCAATGACTGGTAATCAAGTGGTTTCTACCATGTTCGACTTCATCACATGTAATCACATGGCTAGATTCGTACTTTTAGGTGACGAGATTGAAGACCCTGGGTCTCATCTTTTTGATCCAAGCTGCGATGGAGTATGTATGATTTGTATCAGCACATAGATCAACTTTGTATGTCACGTGTCTATGTCTTAATTCAAGTCTTCTCACATAGATCCACATTGTATTTCTAGTGGCTATGTATCATTTTGACGACATGGATCCACGGTGTATGATTGGTGTCCATGACCTACGTTTATGATTCCATTCATTTGTGATCTGAGCATGGGAATGCCTACCTCAGAACTAGTATTATATTTTGCATATGCTTGGTTGTTTACAGGTTTCTGATTAGGTGCGCTCCTTGTTTATGACACACACACGCATTTTACAAAGTATTTCGGCTATCACAAGTTCTGGCCTCATACTTTGGGGGGCATTATGTTACACATTATTTTGGTCACTGTGGTGATGTCTCTACAGTGATGTATTCAGGCTCCCACAAGGACTGTTTACTTGAGAAACGTGACTGTTGTCTTCTTCCAAAAAGCATATTTTTAAGATGAGTTCGGATGCTTCCTATGTTATAGGGTGCGAAAATCCTTCATTCTCGTAGGCAACCCATACTTAGGGTGTGAATTGTTCACGGTTTTCTCTATAGGTAGGGTGTGAACCTGTTTCAAAGCTTGGAAAAGAGAAGAGGTCATGAAGGTTATAGAAGGGAATATTCTAGAAAATGTGTTGGCATTCACATGGTTGGCATCCTACTAACTTCTCATATTTGGTGGGATCATCCTCATCCATTTAACCATATCTCATTCTCCTATATATTGAAAGGTTTCTCATGGAAAAGGTTAAGCAAGATTGAATGAAGAATTGGTGAAAGAATTGTGTGAAGAACTCTGCTTGGATAGAAGCTTGAAGACTCTATTTGGTCTATCAAGTTGTATTGGATCTTCTTCATGCAAATGTAGAGCAAGTGTGTGTGTGTTGGAACCAAGGGTCACTGAAAGGAAGCTTGTGACATCAAGACGATCTAGTTGTATCTTCTACTTTCATTTAATATAATACAGTGGCATGTCCCTTTCCCATAAAATCACTCTTATTTTATTGCATAACTCCTTGATCATATACATAGGTTGACATTGAATATACTTTGCTATCTTCACTTTGGTTGGTTTGTGTTGTCTTGGACCTGATTTCACAAGAGCACCGAAGTGAAGCAGGGACAACAGAGACCTAAGGAAGCGATATAAAGGTATGTCACTCATTCCTTCTGGGTAGTAGATTCAATGACTACAACTTAGAGAAAGAGTCATGTCCTGTCCTATTTTGTTCTAGATCCAAGTGGATCTAGGGAGATGTGTTAGTGTCTACACCTACTGAATTATCCAGTAACACCATCTCAATGGAGTATTTCATTTCCTACCATATAATGATTCAAATGGGCTCATTCTTAATGAAGCTTGATACCCATTATTATATGCAAAATCAACCAAGTGTAAGAAATCTTCCCACTTAGATGGCTTATCCATCACATACATTCTCAACGTATGTTCAATTACTCAGTTGACCCTCTCCATTTTTCCATCTGATTGGGGATGGTATGTTGTGATAAAGTTTAGATTTCCACCAAATCCTTTAAATAATCCCCTTTGGAAATTGGAGGTAAACTTTGTATCTCTATCATAAACAATTGTCCTAGGTATCCCATGCAACCTAGCAATCTCTCTCATGTAAATTTCTGCAATATTAGTCGTTGTATGGGTTTCTTTTACAGGAAAAAAATGAGCAGCCTTTGTTAATTTGTCAACTACCACCATTATTGAATCATGTTGCCTTGTTTTCCTAGGTAATTTAGTTATGAAATAAATGTTTATCACTTCCCATTTATTCTCTGGGATTGGTAATGGCTGCAGTAAACTTGTTGGGTTCCAATACTCAGCCTTCACCTTATGACATTCCATACATCGAGTGATGTAATCAGCAACATCCTTTTTCATTCCTGGCCAAAAGAATTGGATTCTTACTACTGTAATCATTTTATGGTAACCGGTATGTCCAGCATAGGGAACATCATGCATTTCCTTCAATACCAAATTTCTCAATTCTCTGGAACTAGGAACATAGATTCTATTCTTATGCATGAGTAATCCATCTTCCTTTATCTCATACTCTTTTATTTTATGTTGTACATATCCTTCCTGTAATATTTCCTTTACTTGTAGGTAATGTTGATCTGTAACAATATCATCTAAAATTATTCTCTTCAAGTCTGACTGAAGCATACTGACAGCAATAGCATGCATGAGATGCACTCTTCTACTAAGTGCATCGACAACTTTATTCTCTTTTCCTTTGATATGCTTGATATCAAGGTCATATTCACTTAAAAATTCCAGCCATCTTGTTTGTCTGGCATTCAAGGTTGGTTTTTCAAAAAGATATTTCAGGCCTCTTCCCAATGAGATAATGCCTCCACATCCTCAAGGCGTGGAAAATGGAAGAAAGCTCCATGTCATGTTTGGCATAGTTCCTCTCATGATCCTTAATATTTATGGACTCATAACCAATGACATGTCCATTTTTCATGAGGACTCCCCCAATTCCTTCCTTAGATGCATCTATACATACCACAAAACTTTCATTTGGGTCAATAATCTTTAACACGAGTGCACTAGTAAGTAATTCTTTCAACAAATTAAAATTCATTTCACACTTAGGTGTCCATTCAAATTTAGTTCCCTTATTTTGCAAAGAAGTTATGGGATGAGAAATATTAGAGAACCCTACTATGAACCTTCTGTGGTAACCAACTAATCCCATAAAAGATCTGACTTCTGACACATTTCTGGGTGTTGGCTATCCTCTAATGGTTTCAATATTCTCTAGATATACTTCTATGTGTTGCTCTGAAATAATGTGTCCCAAGTAATGGATCTGCTTTTGATAAAAAGAACACTTACTTAGCTTGGTATAGAAATGATGTTCTCTCAGCACTTGCAATACCAGTCTTAAGTGATTTTCATGCTCCTCTTTAGAATTAAAATAGAAAAGTATGTCATCCAAGAACACTATGATGAACTTATCCAAATAATTTATGAATATGTCATTCATTAAGGACATAACGATAGATGGTGCATTGGTCAGTCCAAATGGCAGCACCAAAAATTCATAATGCCCATACCTGGTCCTAAAAGTTTCCTTATGAATGTCTTCTTCCTTGATCCTTACCTGATGGTATCCTGCCCTCAGGTCAATCTTCGAAAATATCTTTGCTCCTCTTAGTTGATCAAATATGTCATCAATTTTGGGTAGAGGATACTTGTTCTTTATAGTATACTTATTCAATTGTCAAAAGCCAATTCACAACCTCAAGGTTCTATCCTTGTTTTTGACAAAGAGTATTGGTGCTCCCCAAGGTGAAACGATTGGACATATGTACCATTTCTTCAAAAATTCCTCCAACTACATTTGTAATTCTTTTAACTCTGGTGTGCTCATTCTATAAGGTGTTTTTGACACCGGGGAAACTCTTGGAACTAAATCAATAGATAAATCTATCTCCCATTTTGGTGGCAACCCTGGTATTTCTTGGAATACATCCTCAAATTCTTGTAGTATCAAGAAATATTCAAGGCTTGGACCCTTTGTCTTTCCTAGCTCCTCCACATGGACTGCATACAATTGACATCATTTTCTAAAACATCTCTTCAATTTTAAGGTTGAAAACTCCCTTATAGAGATGGGTCTTGGAACTCCTTTCACATTGTTCTATTTTCCATCTTCATCTAGACAGGTAAATGTCTTTCCATGACAATCTAGGACAACATGATGCTTATCCATCCAATCCATTCCAATTAGAATATCATAAGACCCCAATGGTATGATATTTAGATCACCATTTTTATTCACACCATTAAGACTTATGGATCATCCTCTGACCATATAATGGATTCTCCTTTTGGTTCCAGTGGCTAGCTAGACCAAACTTGTTTTTCCAAGCTCACTTTTCTCCAAATGTAATCTATCCACTATTTTAGGATCAATGTAACAATGACTTTCTCCTTAATCAATTAAAATAGCAACAAGATGATTTATGATATTACCTTCCACCTCAATCATATTGGACTGCTACTCTGCTTGTCGATCATCTAAAGTTACATAGATTATTCCCATATCTTCGACTATTGTAGCCTCTTGGGCATTGTGCATAGTCTTCACTCTGTCCTTTCTGTGTGGGAAATCCTTGTGCAGGTGATCATCTTTGCATCCCAAAGATTGGATAGGTGGTCTTCCCCATTTTCCCAAGGAGTCTTCTTTCTTGGATTCACCCTTAGAATAATGATCTCGATGATTTCTATTAGGCTCATTCTTATTGAAGTGAGGTTTAAATCCTTTCCTCCTCTGATCATACTTCTCCTTTTTTTTATCCTTCCAAGATTTCTATAGGTGTTCTCTTCCCTGGACTTGCTCATACGGGTATTTAGCCTTCCTGATGGCCTCAATCAAGGTCTTGGGCTCATCATACCTAATCTTTTTTTTATAAAAGGCTGGCATTCCACTCAAAAACCTTTGTATCTTTAACTTTTCATCGTTTATAAACCCAACATGTTTTAAAAATCCCAAGAAATTCTTCTCATATTCTACCATAGTCATGCTTCCCAATCTAAGTACAAGAAATCCTGCATTTTCTTGTCATAGAAATTCTCTGGGAGGTACTCCTTCTGGAAGTACTTCTTGAACTTCTTCCAAGTGATCCTATTCTTATTAATATGTTCAACTTGCTTTAGTTGATCCCACGACATTGCATCTTTCCCGTGTAAATGGTAGGTGGCAATTCGGGCTTATAGATTTGATGAATAGTTATGCAATTGAAAATATCTCCTGAGTCCAAGAAACCCTGCTTCAAAATCATCCTCCCTTTCTCTTTCACCATCAAAGGATGGTGGCTTGAGCTTCCTCGAATATCCTTGAAAACTGTCCACCTCTTGTCTCCTTACTTGGTGCCTAACAAGGGACACCTCTAGACTACTTACAAAATATTTTGATGCATAAAAATTTCTCATTTATTAATGACGTGAGTGGAGTCTATGATTTCTTATAACACTTCTTGAATGAACAACTCTTCCACGATCATCTCTTCTTTCATGAAACTTTCCTTCTTCCACTTGATTTGATCCATTCTTTGATTGACTCTGCAGCTGATTTAAGCTTTGTAGCACTCAAGGATTTATCTGAATTTTCTCCCTCATCAGCCTCTTGTTGTCTACCTTATAGATATGCACTTCTATTTTCAGGCTTCTTATCATTTCTATCAATGTTTCTTTCTCCCCTCGGCCCTTGCATCCAATAGATTATGTCTCTACATTGCCAATTCTGGTATTTTGGACTTCGGCCTCCTTATCATGGTTGGAGGATCCCTCGCCTTCTTCCATTTCTTCAATACGCATTATGAGTTGATGTGTTTAAAGCCCTTAATTATGAAAAATGTGCAAGCGACCATTTTGTTAGAATTAAGCATATGATAAAAAAAAAAATCCAAACCATGTTACAGGTCCCTTTTCTTATCAATTCATGAAGAACATATATGTATCAATCTACACCATATAAAAATTCCATGTTATCCCTTAGCCAATACAGAATTTAATTCTGCACAGGCACTCCCTTCAAACAACTTACCTCAGGTGACCATTGCTTGAAATCACAGCCAAATCCTTCCTGATGCTTTCTCTGTTAGAAATTACTATATCAAATATCATGTGGTTGAAAATTGATCGAGGGTTGAGATCGTCGGTCAACAGTAATTGCGGGCTAACAACATGCTCACTCTTTATCGGAGAGCTCTTTCCCCACAATCTAAAAATTTCTCACCCAGATATGTTTTAAATCGTGGTCATTGATCCCTTATTCTGACGATATCAACGATGTTGGAAAATAGTGGGTTGTGAAATAGCATGTCCACTAATTTTTCCTCCTCTCCCCGGAATGTTCCCTCATCATCGATTTTTCATTCACAGATCGACAACTATCCATGGGTCCTGCTTCCTTAGCACCCTGATCCAATCTCACACAGACATGCACTAGCTCCTTCCTCACCTTTGAACCAAGACTTACCCTCCTGGTGCTTCGCAACTTCAGAACATTCAGCTAGGAACAAAACAATAGTCCTCTTCCTTATCCACGATCAACGATAGATATCCCCTTCGGGACTCCGCACTTTGGG
>JZKD02S1178084.1:19882-39616 GCA_000966675.3 Picea glauca | reverse complement strand
TGTCACTTCCTAGATCTAAGAAGGAAGTTCGGGCCTTTTTGGGGAAGAGTAATTTTCTAAGGAGATTCGTCTCAAATTTTGTTGAGCTGGTGAAACACATCACAACCATGCTCAGTAAGTGAAATTAAGTGAGATGGACCACTGAACCTAGGGAATTCGGTAGTTTCAAACTTTCTTCCTTCACTTCCTCTCGTAGTGTCGATCCTCCTAAATTTTGCGAGATCTATTGCCACGTGTCTTCCGGGATCAACGGTCGATATGTACTCCGACCTTCGGGAGTTCTTTACCCAACGTAAATTGTCACATATTTTTCCTCTAGAGTGCCTAATCTTTGGATTGAACGATCTATCTCCACGTGGAAAAATACTAGAAGAAGACACGTGGCCCAATCATGTGGGTGACATGTGTCATGTTCTAACTTACATTTCAATCCTCCACATTTTCAAAACTTGTTTTCATCTAGCATCCATCCCAGGTGACGTCTGCGAGCCACGTCACTTTAGAATTTCGGGCTTCGAAAGATTTTATGCTTTCATCCCTCAAGTCTCCCGAACTCTAAATTTATGAACTGCTTAACCTTCTAGGGTCCACATCACCTCCAAGTGACATCATCATGTGCCACCACTTCGAATCTTTGGGCTTTGAAACTTCAGGCTTCATGAGTTTCCATACTAGCACACTCCAATCTTCCCAAACTCTGAATTATTGAACTGGCCAAACTGTCATCGCACGTCTCCCTTATCGGATGGTCTATATTAAATCCAAACTTCAGGGCTTCAGGAGTTCTATATTTTTTCATCCATCTTTCTTCTGAAGTGGTTATCCACTAGAGTGCAGGATCTCCTACCATGTGTCCACTTCAATCAATGGTCTGGATCTACTCTGGCTCTTTGGAGCTTCGAGCTTCGGGAGTCCTTTACTCACTCAGATTCTTCTTTCTTCCTCTTGGAGTACGAGATCGCTTGACACGTGTCCCCTACTTGAATATCAACGGCCACGAGTGATTGCAGAGACTCAACACACTCACTCTTTAATTTCCTTGCCGATCTCTGCAAAGTGAAGATGATCATCCATAGTGGGATCGATATCCACTGTTGATCTGTTGATATAGCAAGATCAACGATCCTGAGTGATTGTGGGATCACAACTTGCAGAAACTTTAATTTTTTTCCCTATCCCCACAATGCCTCCCCATAGTCGATTTCTCTCCAATGAGATCTGACAGTTGTGAATTAACCTTTTCTTCTCCTTCATCGGAAAACCCTTGTTCACCTTCCCTCTGATCCAATGATCTCATATCTCTCTTTATCCTTCAGTGGTGATCACTCCTGAATTTGAAAGGGACAGTCACGATCCTTCGAACCCTTACAAAGGATCATTGAAGTTCTATCTCCTATGTAGACTCTGCAACGCCATTCCTCCTGATATTTTTTACTTCATGGTCAGGATTAGATATCAACCACAAGACTCTGACCAATAGACTCATTCCATACCAGCCCAGTGTTTCAACCAGAAGCTCTGATACCAATCTATAACCTCCCCGACCACCCACAAGCTGGGGTACGCCATCTTCAATCCCACCCTTAGACTCTTCTTTCTCTTACCGATACCTTTTTAAATTAATAAGGATGCATAAAAGAAAATATCTAATGACATACATAGCAATAACCATCAAGCATGCATATTCTAAATATTCAATTAAATAATAAATAAATACACATTGGAATACATTCATATACAGGTAAATAATACCATAACATAGAGCACTTAACTTTATAAAATATGACACCAATTGGTTGCAAACCAAGGATGTTCCACCCAACTGTAGACACTATTGTTCCAAATCTCAACAGTAGTGTCACCCCCAAGATAGGGCTATGAATCCACAAGGATGGTTCCAGAGTGTTACTTGGCTTCCCAAACCAGTCGGCACTCAAGATCTCATAGGCTCTCCCAGCACTCTTAGCAATCCAAGTACCCATCTCTCTTCTACCCATCCTGCACTACCCAAGAGAATGGACCTCCACCCTTCTCTGCCACGAAGTCCCTCGGGAGTTCCTTCTCCTTCCAGGGCTCCAGCAGAACTGGTCCAGAATCTCAATTCTGGAACTCTCAGGACTCACAGCAATGAACAAAGCTAGACACAGGCCAACGCATCTCAAACATGTAGGCCTCAAGTCATGGCTGGATTACACTAGTGACCACTACAACCAACAATACCATGGGTACTCTTCGGTAGTTCATATCTCTTTCCCAACCCAAGACGTGGATGAAGAAGATGAATGAGTGATGGAAATGAATGGAGTGATATCTCCACCCAAGGTGAGAAATAATGAATAATCAGTGAATGAATGCATGAGGGAAAGGATGGAATGAAAGAAGAATTGAAGGAGAGAACAAGTCAACTCCCCAATCGGACCAGGGACATGTTTAAGTATTTTTGTGGGGAATCAAGAACCTCCTGGCCTCCCCCAAGAATCTCACGTAACTGATCCACTCCCTTAGACAAAAGGGTAATTAAAATAATAAATAAAAATTTGTCCCCTCAAGCCCCCTCCCTTGTGGAATCATATCCCTTTATAACTCTAGTCCTTGTCCATCTAGCATCCAACAATGTCTTTATTATTAATAATGATCAAAACATTACATTTCTTGGGCACACTGACCCTTTAATAAATTTTTGGGCACTCTGGCCTCTCAACATTGTAACAATACATTATTTAAAATGGGGGTTCAAAACCCAGGGTTTTACACCTATCTTATAAGAAAATTTTAAAGGGTTACATAATTACTCTTAAGATTCAAAATTATGAGATAAATGTGCAATAGTTACCTGAAAGATTCCATTATGGTGGGATCACTAGTGATGCTTGCATGGCAACTAGTAGAGATCATATGTTGTAATAAGAGGATTAATGATGGTGAGATTTATTTCCTTCAATTGTGTCAATGATTCATATCGATACCTCTATCATGGGATGATATAGGTTTGGGATATCAAAATATTTTCACCATGTGCATATATATTATCTCTCGTGAGTTTCTCCACTTCCCATGAGCATCCATATCCTATATGGAGTCACCACAACTGATATGGATTATTTTGAGAACGAAATGAAGGAAGAGTTATAACAACAAAATACACATTAATATTGCAAGAAAAATATAGATGCAATAATACAAAATTTCTATGAATGAGGGAAATGTAGAGAAACTATAAAAATACAGAGTGAATGACTCGCTATAATGGTAGAAGCTTATCTCTTAGAAGAGATGTGATAGATACACTCATTCTCAAGAAGATGATATTTATAATGAGGCTCCAAAGGCCTTTTTAACATAGAAGAAAATAAAAAACCCTAACCCCAGAATATTAAATGCCAAAAGGTTTGCAGGCCCCGATGGGGGTAGTTGATACGTCAACTTCCTGAGGGCATAAATTTTGCATATAATATCCATTTGGGTGCACGATAGCTCATTGGAAATTTCTAGACGAGAGGAAATCATTTATACCAAGCCCATGCTAGAGCCTTTGGCTATCACCTGGGCCCCCAAATGTAACAAAAAATTCATTTAGGGCCTTAAAATGGCCTCGGACGTTTGGGACCCAAAAAATTGTAGAAAAACTGCCAAGGTGGAAAATTGTATTTTGAGCCAATGGAATAGGTGGGTCACCACTGATAACCACCTGGATAGTTCCTCCTCCTTTATGAATCAACTGCATCCATTGCGTTAAGTTCTTGGGGAAGGTTTTGCTAAACCTGAATCTTGGTGACTTGCTTGCCTTGTTGAAAACATTATCCTTCTTAGCTTGTTGAAGGTTGTCATGAACCTATTGTTGGAGGGGTTTGATCCATTCAACCAATTTATCTACATGATATTCCTTAGTATGGGAGGAATATGTATATGAATATGAAACATGAAGAGTATGAAGATATATGTTATAACATTTCTTGTTTGGGCAGTGTGGGGGCACCCCCGTAGGTGCAGTAGAAATATCTTTGTATGCTTCTACAATCTTGCCGATATGATTTTTATGGATAGAAAGGTATTGGACCAAGGATGTTGTGAATGTAGTTTCCTTTTTTTTCCCTTTTGAATGGATCATGAAGAAGATAATGATTGACGTATGAGAGACTACTTTGCAGCACTATTTTGGTGGGACAGTAGTTGGAACTACCTCTAGTACCCTGTAGAGATGACCCTCCAAAGTAACAATGAAACTATGGGGTCGAGACTCGTAAATAGAATGATGCTTCCACATATATGTTTGGCATAAAAAAACATCACATACTTCCATTCTGGAAACATCACACAGTACCTCATCCTTGAAGGGATTGATTTCGTAGGACATATGACATTGTTCTTTTGGCTTCTTCTATCAACCATGAAATGTAGTGGGTTCCCCTTCACCCACATATGTGAATGGAAGAAGTGCTCCCCCTCCTTAGGATCCTTTGGTTCTTCTGGTTGGATTTTTGTGGCTGTGACAATAAAAGTGGGTTCTCCATCAATGATCTGTCTCCTTTTATTATTTTCTAAATAAAAATTCTATTTTGGGGCTTGGATCTGTTTCTTTGAGATTAGATAACAAAGACTATTTGGAGCAACATTCATCGGTGTTGTGCCAAGGAATTTTATGGAAGTCACACTACTTTCTAGTGTCCTTATTCATCTTCTCATTACCCTTCTTTTCCTGTGGCTTGGGATGGTTTTCTTGAGGTTGGTTGTTCTGTGAGTTAGGGACAGCTTGTGTTATTCCATATTTGCAAACCCTAACTCCCACTTGTTCTTCTTCTTAAATTTTTGTTCAATCTTGACAACATATCAATAAGCGACTCTCGGTGATGAGATGTACAAAAACTCTATTTCGGTTTGGATGTACCTATGTTGAAATACCATGGTATTTCATAACCATATATCACTCAGATACTTTGATACCCAACTTGGTGTGCAAGGTATGGAAGGTATTTTTGAACTCCAACATTGTTTGGCCCCGCTCTTGACATGGCGTGGTCTACCTCATGTATTGCTTTTCATAGTTTCCAATGGAGTGATATTGTTCCTTGACTGCATCCATACAAAAATCCCAAGTGGTCTCGGCCCCAAATATTCTTGACTCCTCTATGGAATTTTTCTCCCAGTAAGTTTCCCACCAATATTTGACATGGGGGACAGCCCTAAGGAGCACAAAGGTAATATTTTCTCTATCAGAAAAATTGTGTACACAAAAATAACCTTCTAGCATATTTAACGACTTTTCCAAAGTATTTGTTGATCCACATTTTATGAGAAGAATGAAATGAATATAGATATATATTATTAACACAGAGATACAATGAAAAATAAAATATATACAGTAAAAATTGGCTTCTATTTAATAAGGAAATATGTTGAAACTATAAAACGTAGAATGAAACAAGCTTGCTAGAATGGTGGCAACTTTTCTATGAGAAGAGATTTGACAACTATGCTCATTCGTAAGAAGATGATTAAACTGAGGCTCCAAAAGAATTTTTACATCAAACATCAATTTCAAAACCCTAGACATCCAAAAACTTAACCCTAGGAGATGAAGCGCCAAAATTCATGCGGGCTCCGTTGGGGTAAGTTGGTACATCAACTTCTCGGGGTCGTAAATTTTGCATACGATATTTGTTTTAGGAACACGATATCCCATTCGAAAGGTCTATCTGAGGAATACACATTATGCAGTCACACTTTGAATCTAGATATAGTGTGAATATGGTTGGCCCAAAAAACACTGTTTAAGGCCTCAAAACAACCCCGGAAGTTCAAGACCCGAAAAGCTAGAAAAAACTGCCAAAATGAAAATTGAAACTACCAAGATGAAATTTGTATGTGAGCCAATTGGAGTAGGGGGTGTCCACCAATATACACCTATATCAATCCTCCCCCCTTAGGAATCAATGGTCTCCATTGTGTTGATTTCCCCAATCAGATGAGGAAATTTTTGTTGAATTTGGCCCCGGGTGAGCCACTTGCCTTGGTGCAGGAGCTTCCCATATTTTACAACTCAATAAAGATGGATATTCTATTGGAGAGTTCCATTTACCTATGTGTATAGGATCTTATCAGTGGATTCATATTCCATGCAGTCGGGATTGAGCTCTATTGGTGTCAACTATTCTTCTACCTATGAGGTGTCCAATAATGGTGGAAAGTATGGCCGAAAGAGGTCCACATTAAACACTGGGTGCAAGCCAAAGAAGGGGGGAATGTTGAGCTAAAAATAACCATTTGCATGCACAACCTTGGTGATGGTACAAGGTCCATAGTGGAGTGGACGAAGCTTCTGATGGGTCTCTATAAGACATTATTTCTTGAAGTACAACTAAACTTTATCTCCCACCTGAAACTTGTGTGGCACCCGGTGTTGATCATGGAAATGCTTGTACGTGGCATTGGAATTATGAAAAATATTATGAACCTGTTGGCGGATGTGTTGAATATGATCAATGGACTAGGTAGCTTTTTTATCTTTAGTTTGAGCATGGGATGATTCTTGTTGGGTGGACATAAGGGGCAGTGTAACATCCATGGGACCCAATGGCTGAAATCCCAAACCCACCTGAAAGGGGTTGTGGTCAGTTGAGATATTCATGGCTCTATTATAGTTGTGTTGAACATAGGGAAGACTCTCATCCCATGTGTGGGGATGCTTGGAATTTTACATGTGTAGGATATTCACGATCATCCGGTTGATGACCTTGGTTTGGCCATCTATCTGGGGTTGGAAGGAAATGGATTTGGTGAGCTTATTGTCTATTAGTGACCAAAGGCTTGACCATAATGTACTAAGGAAATGTATTTCCTGATCTGAGATGATGGTTTGTGGTATCCAAAAATGTACCAACACTCATTCGAAGAAGAGCTTGGCAGTGGCCTCTATTGTGATTCTCTTCTTCCAGGAATCCATAATCACCATTTTAGAAAAATGATCAACCACCACAAAAACAAATTCATTTACCTACTTGGTTGACATGAGGCCTGACATGTAGTCCATCGATATGGATTCCTAGGGCCTTTCAGGAGTAGGCAGAGAGGTGTACATTCCTTGTTTCTTAATGGCCAGTTTGGAAATGGCACAAGAAGTGTAGGACATGATATACTTGTTGAAATCTTGTCGAAGTTTCATCCAGAAGAAATGTTGTTGCAACATGACCACTGTCTTTTCTACGTCAAAGTTTCCTACCACCTGAATTTAGTGGGCTTACCAAATCAACTTCCCTTGCTCACATGATGGAATGCATAGATGGCCCATATGGCATAGAAGCCCATCCTGAAGATGGAAATCAATGACAGTTTTGTTTATTCCCAACATCTGGTAGGTGGCAGCAAAGTCAGGATCTCTCTCATAGATTTGGGGGCATCCAGAGGTCTTGTGGCCACAAGATTTTAGCACCATGGTCAGTGTTGCAACTAGCAAGCATCTGAGCCAATCAATGATGTGGTTGGTTCTTTATGTATTATAGTTGATGTTGATATGGAACTATTGCAATTATTTGGACCACTTCTGATGGAGGTCATTATACAATTGACACTGAGTCAACATGAACTATAGTGACTTATGATTGGTGTGGATGATTGTCTCCTTCCCGAGAATGTAATGCCTCCATTGATGGTAGAATTTCACAATGGAGTACATTTCTTTATCATAATTAGGGTACTTTGAGATGACATATGCTAGTGTCTCACTATGATAGGACATGGGGTGTCTTTGTTGAGTGATAACTATGCCCACAACATAGTCTAAAGCATCTATCTCGATCTCAAAGGGTTGTTGTAGGTTGGGTATTGAAAGCACCGGGGATGAGCATACGTGTTGCTTCAAATCATCAAAAACTTGTTGTTTTTATAGGACCCACATGAAATTTTCCTTACCACCACCCTTGGTTATTTGGTTGAGGTCCCATGCAATATGGGAGAATCCCAACATGAACCTGCGATAGAAATTGGCAAGGCCTAAAAAAATATGAAGCTTAGTGAATATGGTTGGGGTTGGCCAGTCACTAATGACCTGGATCTTGGTTGGATCCACATGCACCCCACGCTCATCAACAATGTATCCTAGGTACTAGACCCTATTCATGTCAAAGGAGCATTTTTCCAAATTTTCATATAGCTTGTGTTGTCGTAGAATGTGCAAAACCTGTTGAATATGTTGCAAGTGTTCCTCCCAATTCTTGTTGTAGATAATGATTTCATCCAGATACACCACCACAAAAGAATTAGTGAAAGGTTGCAAGATATCTTCCATCATCCTCATGAAAGTTGTTGGGGAATTTATCAAACCAAAGGGCATGACCAACCATTCAAAAAGACCTTCTTTGGACTTGAATGAAGTTTTCCATACATTTTTATATTCTATTGGGACCTAATGGTAGCTCAATCTTACTAAAGTATTTCCCCCTTGATTTGGCCAAGGAGATCATCGATTCAGGGAATCGGGTATAGTTTCCTAACTGTGATTTTATTTAGGGCTCGGTAATCGATGCAGAGTCACTAGACCCCATCTTTCTTCTGCACAAGCACGATTGGGATTCCACACAGTGATGATATGGGTCGTATGTTCCCTTTTGGAGCAGTTGTTGGATCTAAAACTTGATCTCCTCATTATCTAATAGAGAACAACGATAGACTAGCCCATTGGGTAGCGGTGCATCGAAGGTCAAATCGATTTAATGCTTGACCTAACAGTGTAGAGGAACCCCAGTGGGTGAGGAGAATATGTCTTTGTATTGTTCCAAGAACTTATCCACCTTATTCTACTGCATGGAGAGTTTGGCCACAGAGGCATGAATGTGGCTGCAACCTTTCGCTCACTTTGAGAGTGAATCACGAAGAAGACAAACTCCTTGGTCTGAGAGATGACCTTCCTAGATTGCTTCGAAGAGATCAAGAAATTGGCAGTAGGTGGGACTACCTCGGGTATCCTGTAAAATTTCCTATCCAAAGTAATAATAACACTACGATGCTAGAATCATATACAACATGACATTTCCATAAATAAGGTTGGTCCAAAATAACATCACAAACTTCAAGGGGAGAAACATCACATAATACCTCATCTTTTAAGGGCTTGATTTCATAGGACAAGTGACAATATTGGTTGACACGAAGATTTCTTCCTTGGCGGAGCCATCCTATGGTGTATGGTTGCGGGTGTGACATTTTCAACAGGTCCAGCTACTTGACGGCCTCCATTGAAATGAGGTTCTTCTAGCTACAATTGTCAATGATGAAGTGTAGTGGATTACCCTTCACCCACATATGTTAATGAAATAGGCACTCACCTTCCTTTGTCTCGTCAGGTTCACCAAGTTGGATCTTGGTGGTAGCAATGGTCTCACTAGGTTCTGCATCAATAATCCATATCCTCTTTTCTAGTTTTGAATCTGAGTCAAAACCCACATCTAATTCAGAGGCTTTCACATCCGCCACCAATGAATTCTTTGAGTGACAATCAACAGTGTTATGCCAAGAGATCTTATGGAAGTCGCACGACTTCCCGGTGTTTTTTTTCGTCTTTCCATTACCCTTCTTTTTTTGTGTCTTAGACTAGTTGTCCCAAGGCTATCCATATTTTCTTTGCCCTTTTTTTTGCAAGTTGGAGTTTCCCTTTCCCTGCTTCTATTGTGAGGGGTTCCTAGACCCAAGCTACCTCATATTTTTCTTAATCTTCTACTAGATTTTGATAGCATATCGATAGGTCATGCCCAAGGATGAGATGTCCAAAAACTCCATTTATGTTTGGATGTATTTATGTAGACCACCGCTGTACTTAAGAAATATATGTCACTCAAAATATTTGATACCCATCTTGGTTTGCAATTTATGGAAGGTATTTGCAAACGTTGGCACAGTTTGGTCCATTTCATATCGCAATGTGGTCAATATTGTATACAGTTTGTCATAACTTCAACAGGGTAGTATTGTTCTTTAATAACATCCCTAAAGGACTCCACGGTGAGTGCAACTGTAAATAATGAGGGTTCCTTTGTTTCCTTCTTATCATATAAATTCTCCCACCAATACTTGACATGGGGGACAACTTTAAGGAGCGCAAATGTAATGTTTTCACTATTGGAAAAGTTATGGCAAGAAAAAATACCCTTCCAGAAGATTTAACCATTTGTCTACAACATCTACATCTATATGACCTTCAAATATATGAATATGAAAGATGATATGTACCTTGAAGGGGGTGGCGCCTCCACTCGAGGAAGATTCATCATTTGTTGGTAGTCATCGAAGGATTTGCGCAAATTTATCCATCATCTTGTTCCTCTGTTGCACGAGGGATTCCTCAAGAAAAAAATTGAAAGGATGTTCTATCCCATCATATTTATTTTATCTCACCATGGAAGTTCACTTGGGCATGCGAGAGCCTTTGTCCTCAAGAGAAACAAGTCTCGAGACCCAACTCTTTGTACCCTGACTTCGTCAGGGACATGCACAAAGAATGATAAGGAGTAGACTACTTTGATACCATTCATCCTGATTTTAGGAGAAGAATGAAATGAATATAGATCTATATTATTAACACAGAGATACAAAGAAAAATAATAGAGATACAAAAAAAATTGGCTTCTATTCAATAAGGAAATATGTTGAAACTGTAAAATGCATATTGAAACAAGCTTGCTAGAATGGTGGTGGCTTATCTCTAGAAAGAGATGTGATGGTTGCACTCATTCGCAAGAATATTTTTAAAATGAGGCTCCAATTTTTTTTTTACATAAAACATGAATGCCAAAACTCTAGACATCTGAAAACCTAACCCTAGGAGATGAAGCACCAAAAGTCATGTTGGCCCCATTTGGGTACGTTTGTACATGAACTTCCTGGGGTCATAACTTTTGCATACGATCTTCGTTTTAGGCGGACGATAGCCCATTAGAAAGGTATATCTGAGGAATACACATTGTGTCATCATACTTTGACTTAGAGTTCAATGTGACTATGGTGGGACTAGAAAATGTTGTTTAAGGCCTCAAAACGGCCCCAGAAGTTCAGGACCCAAAAATCTAAAAAAAAAAATATACCAAAATGAAAACTGAATCTACTAAGATGAAATCTATATGTAATCCAGTTGGAATAGGTGGGTGGCCACTTATATCCACCTAGATCATCTCAATCTATCTGAAATTCAAACACAGGAATATCAAAATTAAATTGTACCTTGAAAGGGGCGGTGCCTCCAAAGTGGTTGATTAATGAAGATGCATATGTTGTTGTTGGCAGTCATCGAAGGATTCGGGAAAAATTATCCATCATGTCATATATATGTCATCTGAGGGCTTCCTAGAGCAACATATTAATAGAATATTATGTTATCGCGTCTCTTTTTTCTTCCACCATGAGAGGCCTCTTGGGCTAGTTGTCCTCAAGAGAAACTAGCTCGACACCCAACTCTCTATACCCTGACCTCGTCAGGGACATGCATTAAGAAATGACAATGAGAAGCATGCTCTGATACCACTGATCTAGATTGTTTTTAGAACAAAATGAAGGAAAATATATAACAATGAAATACACATAAATATTGCAAGAAACGGCTAGATACAGTAATACAAAATTTCTATTAATGAGATAAATGTACATAAATTGTAAAGATATAGAGTGAATGACTCACTAGAATGGTGCCAGCTTATCTCTAACAAGAGATGTGACGACTATACTCATTCTTATTTACAATGAGGATCCAAAGGCCTTTTTAACATAAATAAAATCCAAAACCATAACCCCAGAAGATGAAACGCCAAAAGGTTTGTGGGCCCTGATGGGGGTAGTTGATACGTCAACTTTCTAAGGGCATAACATTTTCATATGATCTCTATTTGGGGCACACAATAGCTCATTGGAAATTTCTATTTGAGATGAACACATTTCTATTGGACCTGGACCAAAGCCTTTGGCTATTGTCTAGGCTCCCAAATGTAAAATAAACGTCATTTAGGGCCTCAAAACAGCCCCAGATGTTTGGGACCCGAAAAACTATAGGAAAACTTCCAAGGTAGAAAACTATATTTCGAGCCAATGAAATAGGTGGGTGGCCATTGATATCCACCTGGATAAACAACATCATAGGCATTTCTCCACTTCCAACAAGCATCCATATCCCTGACAAAGATATCTACATGTGCCCTAGTCTGGTCAAGATTTCTTTCCCATTCCTTTCCAGTTTATTTAGTGCATGTTTAGCATCTGGTGGATGGGCAAAACATGGTATTTTATCTTAATAGGTGATGACTACAAACTATTAAGATTTTTTTGTGTATTTTTTGTACATGGATAAATAAGGTTATCCATTTTTATTTTCATCTTTTATACTTTGACACTTCACCTTTCACATAAGAACCTATTTAGTGTGTGGATGGTTCCCTCATTACACAAGATCTACTAACTAGGAAATATGAAAGAATGATTGTTGATTAACCATTATGTTAATTGATGGTTTGAACATTTTCACAATATTCCCAAATTATTCTAATTCATGTTCAAACAAAGACCCCTAGTTCAACTCATAATCTAGGAAAGAGATGTAATATGACTCGATCATGTTTCCAATGCAAAGGTGCTTCCTATAAAAGACAGATAGAGGTGAGATATTTGCATGGCATCAAATATTATCACAAATTACAAGACAAATAGGAATTAGAGGATGAACTATCTCCAAGGGAAAAAATGATGCGAAAATAAAAAGAAGAGATGTATTGAGAATTGGAAGATGAACACGACTCAAAAATGAAACCTTGGAAAAATGATGATCAAAAGTATGCATTCAAAAAAGAAATTAAATTGAGAAAGAGATCATGAATGTAAGTGTTTCCATCAAATTTAAAATGTTTATGCATTCCAACCAGTAAGAAGTTTGAAGCCTCTTGATATGACTAATTTGTGTGAAAGTTTATATGTGTATTATTTCTTTCAAATGGGTTTCAGTGCTAGCGCTAGCTCAGAATTGCATCTCACATAATGATGTTCTAAAAATAATTAGAATCCTTGTATTCGAGGAAGTAAGGATTTGAAAGAGCTTATGTGCATTTTCCACCGGATTTATTTTCTCTAACCATGTGATATCTTCACTCATTGTATATGTATTCTAACTCTAAAAATTATTCTACAACGTGACATGTTAATCTCCTAACTAATTCAACTCAAGCATGTGATACCAACTGTGCACTTGAATCTACATGGAGAAAGCGTTCAAGGTATGAGATTGATTTCGACCCAACTTTTTTATAAATGAAAGAGTTTATGAAAATCATGTGCAGTGAATTGAGAATAATATCCAAAAGTAGGTATGTGAATAAACTTCCCAGGAAACATGTCTCATGATCGTGTTGAACTTTCTAAAGCCATTTGTCTTCCTCTAGTAGTTTCCTTCTCTTCAAGAGAGCACAAAATTCCATGAACAGATTAACTTTTTGTTTCTTAGATTCCAGTAGATAGGTGGAGTGGACTTAGCCTGAATGTTGGTCTATTGAGTGGAAGTCCCCTTTCTAGAATAAAAATACTAAGGTTGTAACGATCACTGGTATTTCCCCAAAGAAGCACATTTGAGAACCATTTTTTCGATCGTTGTCTTAGAGGTTGGAGCTCAATTTTCATGGGTCATAGTTCTCTTTCCCAGATGCAAATTTTCATCAAATTGTTTCCATCATCACTACAATTTTTACCTCAAAAGTGAAAGTGCATTCTATTGTATGGTTCAAGTTTTGTGTGCTTGGCTGATCTTTGAAAGATAATTCTGGATGATATTTCTTATCATGAATCCTAAAAAAAATTATATCGGTTCCTTGAAGAGTTTCATCGAGAGTTTCATGACTTGGATGTAATTTATATTCCACACAACACCTGAAAATTCCAATTCTAAAGATAACAGAAATATCATGATGTAAAACCCCAGTGAGATCAAGATGAAGGAAACCAAACCAACAAACTTCAAGAGTAGACTCAAACAAGGTCATATAAATATAAAACCAATGAAAACCATTGAATGAATCCAAGTCAAGATATTGTGATGTATCATCCAAGTGGATTAATATAATGGGAAATCAGATCAAGAAGGTTAATTGTGAGTTAAGAGAACTTCAAAAGATGCCTTCAAACTTCAACAAGGAGGAAAACATATGTGTCAAGATAACCAATTAATTAAAGGGAGTGATATGATATGAAAATATTGTGTTTCACCCTCATAATGGACAATGCATAATGATAAATGAAGGATTTCATCGATTTCAAATCACAAGACCAAGGAGAAAATATCTATCTTGTCACCGAAACTGATTGGAAAAAGTATTTGTCCATAAAATTTAATCTTAGGAGCTTGTGGTGATGAAATATAACATAAAAAATTTCTTGTTTGTGTATTATGTAACCCTCAATATTTTCAATATACTTAATATAGTCAAAGGGAAACTGAAGTTGTTGGCCCTTGACCAAGTTTTGAGTATCCTTGGTCATTTTTGACCATTTTGGGACTTCGACAGGCTATTGAAGGCGGAGCGCAAGTTGAAGTGGATATCGCGGGATCTCAGCCCCTTTTTAGGGACTTTTAGGTTTTGGGCTTATGTAATGGGTATGGGGATCTCGGCCCATGGATTTACCCATGCTTAGGCCTATTTTTAAATATATAAATATGTAGCTAGGCAATGTAAGAAAAGGAGAAAGTTGTGCTAAGTGAAAATTATTGTAAGAGGCTTGGTGCGTATTGTATGTTGAGACTTGTAGAGCTAAGTGAAAGTCATTTATAGTGCTTTGTGCGCAGACTGTGGAAGGCTCTGTGCCTAGATCTACTCAGGGAAGGAGGATCTGGTGAGGTGCACATATATCCTGTCCTATGCGGAGTTGATTTTGAGGCTTTGTGCATGTAAGAAGATCAATCAAAGATAATAAATAAGACAAAGAGTTGGTGGACGTAGTCCCAGGGTGGGGGTGAACCACGTATATCCTATGTTGTGAATGATTTTTTATTTATGACTGCTCTCTTGTTTATGTGATTCAATGATTAGTGTGTTGTTAGATGATAGATGAATCCGATATGATATCTTAGTGCTGAATAATGTGAACTAATGATAGATCTGATCTATGTTGGTATGCTTAGTGCTTGAGTCTATTGAATCTATGTGAATGCTGCGTTGATCGATTGTTAGGGTTTAGCTGCGTTGTGAACTAAGGTTAAATATTAATGAACTGTAAATACTAAGTGCTTTGTTAAGGTGTTACAATCAGAGATTTGTGTCCCATCTAAGGTTGCAGACATCTGAGTCCTACAACCACCCCTGCCTCTACCTCAGGTGAGACTTCATCTTCTTCGCAGGTGTTTATGAAAGGGTCAGTAGTTAGGGTTTTGATGGTGCGCTATTGTAGCATTGAACCTTGGGTTTGCCTCTGTGACAAAAAATGATTCCATTGTCATGACCTGAAACTGTGATTGTTAGGAACTGAGGAAGAAGAAGCTATGTGCGAAGATCTGACTTGAAACTGTGATTGTTGGGAACTGAGGAAGAAGAAGCTCTGTGCAAAAATTTGACCTGAAACTGTGAAATCTCTATGCGTAGATATATTTCCCTAGTGCGTAGTACTCTACTTGGATTGTGAAGATTTGTGCTAAGAAGAGAAGTATGATCTGAAGAAAAGAGGTAAGATTTGAACGCATTTTTCTCCGAAAGAGGTAAGAACAGTGAAAATTTTAAGATTTGAAAGCTTTGTGCTCTGAGAAAAGTAAGATAAGTGGAAATTTTTGTTTCAAGAATATGGATCTAGGTATGTTTGATAAATTTTGTCCTAGCCTAAAAACTAGGGCACAACTAGAAGAAAGAAGATTTGATATGAGTAGATATGATAAGAATAGTGAAAGGTATGTTATTCCTATGCATAGAAAGAATGTTTGGACAAACAAATGGATGCAGCATCCTAGAAAGAATTGTTTTCAAATTAGATACCATGATCCTAGTGTGCAGTACAGGAAAGGATGGGGATCCTTTAAGATAAAGAGAGGATTAACTCTTTGTTATAGTTGCAGAAGATCGGGACATCTTGTTAAGGAATTCCCTGGTAGAAGACCCAATTGTATTTGTTGTAAATCTATGGGTCATGAAGTTTTGGATTTCCCTAGAATGATTGTTAAGGTTGAAAGAATGAATATGAGACAAGAAAACCGTGAGGAAGATCAAGAAACTAAGATCATGGCATAACCCCAAAAAGAATCAGAAATTGTACTATTGCAAATGAAAGAAACTCTAAATGATCACAAAAACATCAACCTACCAGAAATATTCAAAGAAAAATAATGCATAGAAACAAGAATAGGAGAATTCGACATTGAGAGCATTGTGGATGAGGAAACGCAGGTGATATCATGACAGAAAGAACTTGGGAAATTTTAGGAAAACTTTATATGATTCCTTCATTGGGAAGAATAGGATTATTTAGAGGAAAGATGATAATAACATGTGGAAGACTTACCCAGATATCTATGAGTGCTCATGGAACCTCGACAAGAAGATTTTGAATTTGTTAAATTTATTGAGAACTTCGCCCCATTTTCTATGTTACTAGGAAAACCTTGGATCGAAAAGGATCAAGCCAGAAGAAAAGAAGAGGAAGTTTTAGAGAAGAAGAAGCAAGAATTCAAAGATTTCATGACTAGGAGGATCACACATTTGATTGAAGAACAAGAGAACAGGTCGAAGTTATTTAGAACCAGAAACTTGGGTGTCGAAGTTGAAAGGACACACAAGGACTTGAGAATCGTATCTGTACAGGAAAGTAGAGCACCTACACCAGACAGAGAAGAAGTATTTCCCTTGAACCCTAGTAAATACCATCAATAGTGTGAAGTTACTATGCCTAGAGAATATCAGAATCAAAATAGAAAGAGGAATATCGAGACGAAGATCACTGAGAAGAAGGCTAGAAAGCTCAATAAGAAGAAAGAAAAGATAGAAAAGTTACAAAAATTTCCAGAAGGAACTGCGCAGAAGGAAGGATTCCAGAATTTGAACTTCACCAGGATACCAGTACAGAACACCATGGCACTTCGCCATGGTGAATCAATATAAACATTGGAGGCATTATAACCATTAGCCTGACAACCCAAATGGTTAGAACAATAGTTATGACTAGAAATATTTCCATCAGACCATTGGGACCACACCATAATGGACATAACTACATTAATGAAGGTTGCTCGCCCATTGGAAAGATCTTTTACCTAGTTTTCTAATTATTCCATATATCCTTGCACTGAGAACACATTTTCCACCCATGATTATCTGAGCTCACAGATTAGTTGATTTCGCGCAGTGATCATCGAGCTATCACCATCCATCCTGTTACATTGAGTAGTTTCTCTTCAACCTGAGATAGTCAGCCATGAGCGTGTATGTTCAAAGAACTTAGCGCAGTTGAAGAGTTTGTGAAGGAGATACTCATTGACCTCATGACTGAAAGAGTAATTTCTGTGGGTGTACAAGCTTCATCGACAAGAGGAGTGCAAGCCTTCCCGTCGACTACTCGCAAATCCATACCATCCCGAGCTATGACTGAGAAAAGAACCAGGCATAGAGATGACTTAGAGAATGAGAATTTATTACCGTCCATCCTACCTGAGTACATCCCACCCTTGGTTGGTGTAGTGAGTCGCAACAGTGTCCCGAGGGACTTCGACTACACTATCATCACTATGTATCTCCCGAAGAGGATACGCGCAGTCAGACCACATCTAGAGAGGATTTCAACCTTGAATATTAGCGACTATAACCTGGGAGACCGTAAGAGATATGGCATGCTCTCACCTCACAAATATCTGACAAAGATTAATGGAAAGAAGACGAAGATCATCCCTCGGTCGTGGACCATGAACCTCACGTAGTCCACCCTTTTGAATGTAATAAAGATTCCACATTTTGGAAGGCACCAGGAGGTTAACGCCTACGTTAAGCTCCTGTTGTCATGCTTCCATGGTGGCTATCTGTGGTTGGAAAGACGTATCATTGTCGATCTGACGTTGATCCATAGGATCACTAGACTGAGCATTCAGGGACCAGAGCCACAAGACTTCTACCCAGGAAAAGCTGCAAACCGCACCTTGGCACAGACGATTAAAGAAACATATGACGATGTTGAGAAGGGGATGTGAGGCTACAAGGTAGATTCCATATAGAATGGCGCAGTGCACCTAGCATGCCAATTAATTGTAGGAAAGATAGTAAGAAAGAACAAACCCACGCAGGTTACAGGGTTTCTCGTTGACCTCGCTGGGAAATGCATGGAAGGCCTACAAATGAACTGGGCGAAGTACCTAGTTAACCAGCTCAAAATGGATTTCCATGAAGCTCGGGATTAGGGCTATGAGTTTCACTTCAGCTGGCTCCTGATCCTCATCGTGTTTACTTCTTGGGAGATGCTAGAAGGTGCGACCTTTCCTAAGATCGAGCCATTTGAGCCACTCACTTCAAAGTTCACCATACTCTGGTATTCGAACGATATGGGAAAGAAGTGGCAGTCAAACACATTATTTCATACCTACTACTTGCAACTTATGAGAGCTATTGATTCCTTCCCTTGTATGATGTCGAACACCCTGGACAGGTTCAGGCCTCTTATGAAGTTCCACATAGATAGGCATTTTATTTACATTACTGTGCACGTCGATGAAAGCAAAGAAGAACTTCAGTACTACTACAATCTCACTACAGAGGACCTGGAAGAAATAATTAAAGACTAGCTTGTAGAACTCCTTATCCCTGATGACCCCGCAGAGCTGTCTGGCCTGGACCTCATTGGAAACCCCATGGTTACTCATGAAGAGTATGATGCCCCAAGAAACAAGAGGAACAAGAAGAAGAAAGATATACATGAAGTACACAGCTCATCATAAGAGACTGCATCTGAGTCACCTAGCGGAGGAGGTGATGACGAAGTGAACAAAGAGGAAAACGAAGAAGAATAAGATAAGCAAGGTGAAGTAACACCGCCACAAAACCTCCCTGATGACACTGATCCATCTAATAAAAGGAAGGTATCCCCCATGAAACCTTCATTGCGGAAGAATTCCAAATCCAATAAGCCAAATATGCAGAGTGTACTCACAGTCGATGACTTCGACTTCATTATTTCAGCTGTAGGAGATGCCTCAGAAGCAATTTTTCAAAGCAACGAAGAAAAACAAGAAGCCATGTATGATAGAATTGAAGCAGAACTAAGAGGTGTACAACAATCCCTTTATTTGAGCCACGCAGTTTCCACTGCGCCCCTGCCCTCAGAAGAACCAGAGTTGGGAGATGAGCCTGCTCAACTCTACAGACTGGATGATGTGACTGAATCCTGCCTTCATTGAGCACAAGCTGAGAAAGACCCGGCCATTGAAGCCCTAAAAAAAGAATAGGAGGAAGTTGTATAGAAATGCAGGATTGCGCAATAGGAGAAGGATGCTCTTCAAGCGAATTTCGATTAAGAGAGAGCGTAGATCCAACAGAAGAAAGAAATGTTGCTCGTGGATTAGGTCAGAGTAAACGAAGCAGTCAACAGAGCACTTCACTCTGTGACAGTCTTGGAGAAAAAGGATGTTAGAAAAATAGGATCGTGGAGCAATAAAATAAAACAAATGCAGAAACAAAACACAGAATACACACAATACAAGAGAGACACAGATTTACATGGTTCACCCAGTGTGGGCTACGTCCACCAGAGAAATTGCCA
>JZKD02S1178073.1:0-12679 GCA_000966675.3 Picea glauca | reverse complement strand
GGTACCTGTTTGATTGTACCTTTAGTTGCATGTGCACATGTTGTTAGTGACTAGTCCATCATCATCCTGGTTCCAATTTATGAACTTTTTTTTCTATATTCAAATTTCTAAATAATTTTTTTATATCTTTAGTTTTGGATGCACAATTATACTAGGGTGAAATTACCAATATTAGTGGTCAACCACCTAATTTAATGTGATATCCCTCTTGATTTTGGACATATTAAGGACATATTAATGTGATAACACTAAGGACATGATAAGTTTATCATATGGATCTAAGAAAAAAATAGTATTAAGGTTGTTGTTTATTGGATTTATGCAAATTAGAATTATTATAAGAAATGTCCATTGAAGATGAGGGTCAATGCTATGGAGTAATAAATCCAACCATAAGTTGGTGTGTTGCAAATCTTGGATGCTTTAGTTGGAAATATGTCTAAGGCAAGCCAAGAGTAGAACTATACAAATATTAGTTTTGTTCAAGACAAGAGTAGAACTATACAAATATTAGTTTTGTTCAAGCCAAGAGTAGAACTATACAAATATTAGTTTTGTTCAATCCAATTTGAAGACTAAGTTAGTTATTGCGATGGTTAACAATATTGAAACCCACATTTTTATGTAGGAAGTAGTGGTTGAGGAACCATCATCTTTGTTGGATTCCTGGCATAGGATTTTAGCTACAACACCCCTCACTCCCAGTTCCAACCCCTCGAAAGTTGTTTTTTTCATCGATTTCAATAATTAGTGCTTTTCTCAGTAAGAAACAATGCAACATTTGGATTTAGGGGTCCAATTTATGAAACCATGACTTAGGAGATGATGGAAAATGTGTTCACCTAGTCCATGCCTAAAAAAACATGCAACATCTCATGGAACTAAAAAATGTTTCTCTGTTAGGCTTTTATGCCTCGAGGAGGAATTGGCCAAGTCCCCGAAATGGTTTGGGATGCGACTTGCAACTGGACATAAAATGAAAACCGAGACTCAAATTGAGGAACCGTTGACTTCGATAGATTCCTAGAATAGGATTTCAGCTAGAGCACCCCTCACTCTTGGGTTCCATGCATCGAAAGTTTCTTTACTCATTGATTTCGATAACCAGTGTTTTGCTCAGTTTGAAGAAAACCAACATTTGGATTAAAGGGTCCAATTTATGAAACCTTGCCTCGGGAACAGATGGAAAATATAGTCACCTAGTCCACACCTAAAAAATATTGCAACATCTCACGGAACTCAAAAATCCTGCTCCACTAGGTTTTTATGCCCTGAGGAGAAATTGGCCAAGAGTCCCCAAAATGGTTTGGGATGTGACTTGCATCGTGGCTTATAACGAATATTGAGACTCAGATTAAGGAACCATCCAATCTGATAGATTACTGGGATACGATTTCATCTAGATCACCCCTCACTCATGGGTTCCATGCCTCAAAAGTCGCTTTAATCATTGATTTCGAGAACTAGTGCTTTGCTCAGTTTGAAGCAATGCAACATTTGGATTAAGGGGACAATTTACAAACCCATGCCTTGGGAGTGGATGGATAATTTGGTCACCTATTCCATGCCTAAACAAGCTTGAATCATCTCATGGAACTAAAAAATGTTGCTCCGTTAGTCTTTTATGCCCTGGGGGGTAATTGGCCAAGAGTCCCCGAAATGGTTTGGGATGCGACTTGCAACTAGGAATAAAACAAAAAATGAGACTCAGATTGAGGAACCGTCATCTCTATTGGATTCCTGACATAGTATTTTAGCTAGATCACCCTTCACTCTCGATTCCAACCCCTCGAAAGTTGTTTTTTTCTTCGATTTCGATAACTAGTTCTTTGCTTAGTAAGAAGCAATGCAACATTTGGACTTAGAGGTCCAATTTATGAAACCATGCCTTGGTAGTGGATGGACAATGTGGTCACCTAGTCCATGCCTAGACAAGCATGCAACATCTCATGGAACTAAAAAATGTTGCTCTATTAGGCTTTTATGCCCCAAGGAGGAATTGGCCAAGAGTCCCCGAAATGGTTTGGGATGCGACTTGCAACTGGGCATAAAAAAAAAACCGAGACTCGAATTGAGGAACCGTCATCTCCGTTGGATTCTTGGCATAAGATTTTAGCTAGAGCACCCCTCACTCCCGGTTCCAACCCCTCGAAAGTTATTTTTTTCATCGATTTCGATAAGTAGTGATTTGCTCAGTAAGAAGTAATGCAACATTTGGGTTTAGGGGTCCAATTTACGAAACCATGCCTCGAGAGTGGATGGACAATGTGGTCACCTATTCCATGCCTAAACAAGCATGCATCATCTCATGGAACTCAAAAATGCTACTCTGTTAGGATTTTATGCTCTGAGGAGCAATTGGCCAAGAGTCCCTGAAATGGTTTGGGATGCGACTTGCAACTGGGCATAAAACGAAAACCTAGACTCAGATTGAGGAACCATCATATTTGTTGGATTCCTGGCATAATATTTTAGCTAGATCACCCCTCACTCCCAGTTCCAACCCCTCAGAAGTTGTGTTTTCATCGATTTTGATAACTAGTGCTTTTCTTAGTAAGAAGCAATGCAACATTTGGATTTAGGGTTCCAATTTACGAAACCATGCCTTAGGAGCGGATGGACAATGTGGTCACCTAGTCCATGCCTAAAAAATCATGCAACATCTCATGGAACTAAAAATGTTTCTCCATTAGGATTTTATACTCTGAGGAGGAATTGGCCAAGAGTCCCCAAAATGGTTTGGGATGCGACTTGCAACTGAACATAAAACGAAAAATTGAGACTCAGATTGAGGAACCGTCATCTTCATTGGATTCTTGGCATAGGAGTTTATCTAGATCACCCCTCACTCTCAGTTCCAACCCCTCAGAAGTTTTTTTTATCATCAATTCGATAACTAGTGATTTGTAGAGTAAGAAGCAATGCAACATTTGGATTTAGGGGTCCAATTTACGAAACCATGCCTAGGTAGCGGATGGACAATATGGTCAGCTATTCCATGTCTAAGAAAGCATGCAACATATCATAGAACTAAAAAAATGTTTCTCTATTAGGATTTTATGCCCCGAGGAGGAATTGTCCAAGAGTACCCAAAATAGTTTGGGATGCGACTTGCAACTGGGCATAAAACAAAAAATGAGACTCGGATTGAGGAACCGTCGTCTCTATTGGATTCCTGGCATAGGATTTTATCTAGAGGACCCCTCACTCTTGGTTCCAACCTCTCAGAAGTTGTTTTTTTCATTGATTTCGATAAGTAGTGCTTTGCTCAGTAAGAAGCAATGCAACATTTGGATTTAGGGGTACAATTTATGAAACCATGCCTCGGTAGCGGATGGACAATGTGGTCACCTATTCCATGACTAAACAAGCATGAATCATCTCATGGAACTCAAAAATGCTTCTCTGTTAGGCTTTTTTGCCCCGAGGAGGAATTGGCCAAGAGTCCCCAAAATGGTTTAGGATGTGACTTGCAATTGGTCATAAAAAAAAAATTGAGACTCAGATTGAGGAACCATCGTCTCTATTGGATTCTTAGCATAGGAATTTAGCTAGAGCACCCCTCACTCTCGGTTCCAACCCCTCAAAAGTTGTTTTTTTTATCGATTTCGATAACTAGTTCTTTTCTCATTAAGAAGCAATGAAACATTTGTATTTAGGGGTCCAATTTATAAAACCATGCCTCAGTAGTGGATGGACAATGTGGTCACCTAGTCCATGCCTAAACAAGCATGCAACATCTCATGGAACTCAAAAATGCTATTTCGTTAGGATTTTATGCCCCAAGGAGGAATTGGCCAAGAGTCCCCAAAATGGTTTGGGATGTGACTTGAAACTAGGAATAAAATGAAAAATGAGACTCATATTGAGGAACTGTCGTCTCTGTTGGATTCATGGCATAGGATTTTAGCTAGAGCACCCCTCACTCCTAGTTCTAACCCCTCATAAGTTTTTTTTTTCATTGATTTCGATAAGTAGTTCTTTGCTCAGTAAGAAGCAATGCAACATTTGGATTTAGGGGTCCAATTTATGAAAACATACCTTGGGAGAGGATGGAAAATGTGGTCACCTATTCCATGCCCAAAAATCATGCAACATCTCACAAAACCCAAAAATGTTGCTCCGTTAGGATTTTATGTCGAGAGGAGGAATTGGCCAAGAGTCCCTGTAATGGTTTGGGATGCGACATGCAACTGGGAATAAAACGAAAAACGAGACTCAGATTGAGGAACCATTGACTCCGATGGATTCCTGGGATAGTATTTCAGCTAGTGCACCCCTCACTCTTGACTTCCATGCCTTGAAATTTGGTTTACTCATTGATTTCGAGAACTAGTGTATTACTTAGTTTGAAGCAAACCAACATTTGGATTAAGGGGTCCAATTTATGAAACTGTGCCTCAGGAGTGGATGGAAAATATAGTCACCTTGTCCATGCCTAAAAAATCTTGCATCATCTCATGAAACTCAAAAATGATGCTCTGTTAGGTTTTTATGCCCTGGGGAGAATTTGGCAAAGAGTCCCTAAAACGGTTTGGGATGAGACTTGAAATTGGGCATAAAACAAAAATCGAGACTCGGATTGAGGACTCATAGAATCCGATGGATTCTTGGGATATTATTTCAGCTATATCACCCTTCACTCTCAACTGCCATGCCTCATAAGTTGCTTTACTCATTGATTTTGAGAACTAGTGTTTTGCTCAGTTTGAAGCAAACCAACATTTGGATTAAGGGGTCCAATTTATGAAACCATGCCTTGGGAGAGGATGGAAAATATAGTCACCTAGTCCATTCCTAAAAAATCTTGTAGCATCTGATGGAACTAAAAAATGCTTCTCCATAGGTTTTTATGCCCTGAGGAGAAATTGGCCAAGAGTCCCCGAAATGGTTTGGGATGCGACTTGCAACTGGGCATATAACGAATATCGATAATTAGATTAAGGAACCATCAACTCTGATGGAATACTGGGATAGTATTTCATCTAGAGCACCCCTCACTCCCAGTTCCAACCCCTCAGAACTTGTTTTTTTCGTTGATTTCGATAACTAGTGATTTGCTCAGTAAGAAGTAATGCAACATTTGGATTTAGGGGTCCAATTTATGAAACCATGCCTCAGGAGCGGGTGGAAAATGTGGTCACCTAGTCCATNAGAGTAGAACTATACAAATATTAGTTTTGTTCAAGACAAGAGTAGAACTATACAAATATTAGTTTTGTTCAAGCCAAGAGTAGAACTATACAAATATTAGTTTTGTTCAATCCAATTTGAAGACTAAGTTAGTTATTGCGATGGTTAACAATATTGAAACCCACATTTTTATGTAGGAAGTAGTGGTTGAGGAACCATCATCTTTGTTGGATTCCTGGCATAGGATTTTAGCTACAACACCCCTCACTCCCAGTTCCAACCCCTCGAAAGTTGTTTTTTTCATCGATTTCAATAATTAGTGCTTTTCTCAGTAAGAAACAATGCAACATTTGGATTTAGGGGTCCAATTTATGAAACCATGACTTAGGAGATGATGGAAAATGTGTTCACCTAGTCCATGCCTAAAAAAACATGCAACATCTCATGGAACTAAAAAATGTTTCTCTGTTAGGCTTTTATGCCTCGAGGAGGAATTGGCCAAGTCCCCGAAATGGTTTGGGATGCGACTTGCAACTGGACATAAAATGAAAACCGAGACTCAAATTGAGGAACCGTTGACTTCGATAGATTCCTAGAATAGGATTTCAGCTAGAGCACCCCTCACTCTTGGGTTCCATGCATCGAAAGTTTCTTTACTCATTGATTTCGATAACCAGTGTTTTGCTCAGTTTGAAGAAAACCAACATTTGGATTAAAGGGTCCAATTTATGAAACCTTGCCTCGGGAACAGATGGAAAATATAGTCACCTAGTCCACACCTAAAAAATATTGCAACATCTCACGGAACTCAAAAATCCTGCTCCACTAGGTTTTTATGCCCTGAGGAGAAATTGGCCAAGAGTCCCCAAAATGGTTTGGGATGTGACTTGCATCGTGGCTTATAACGAATATTGAGACTCAGATTAAGGAACCATCCAATCTGATAGATTACTGGGATACGATTTCATCTAGATCACCCCTCACTCATGGGTTCCATGCCTCAAAAGTCGCTTTAATCATTGATTTCGAGAACTAGTGCTTTGCTCAGTTTGAAGCAATGCAACATTTGGATTAAGGGGACAATTTACAAACCCATGCCTTGGGAGTGGATGGATAATTTGGTCACCTATTCCATGCCTAAACAAGCTTGAATCATCTCATGGAACTAAAAAATGTTGCTCCGTTAGTCTTTTATGCCCTGGGGGGTAATTGGCCAAGAGTCCCCGAAATGGTTTGGGATGCGACTTGCAACTAGGAATAAAACAAAAAATGAGACTCAGATTGAGGAACCGTCATCTCTATTGGATTCCTGACATAGTATTTTAGCTAGATCACCCTTCACTCTCGATTCCAACCCCTCGAAAGTTGTTTTTTTCTTCGATTTCGATAACTAGTTCTTTGCTTAGTAAGAAGCAATGCAACATTTGGACTTAGAGGTCCAATTTATGAAACCATGCCTTGGTAGTGGATGGACAATGTGGTCACCTAGTCCATGCCTAGACAAGCATGCAACATCTCATGGAACTAAAAAATGTTGCTCTATTAGGCTTTTATGCCCCAAGGAGGAATTGGCCAAGAGTCCCCGAAATGGTTTGGGATGCGACTTGCAACTGGGCATAAAAAAAAAACCGAGACTCGAATTGAGGAACCGTCATCTCCGTTGGATTCTTGGCATAAGATTTTAGCTAGAGCACCCCTCACTCCCGGTTCCAACCCCTCGAAAGTTATTTTTTTCATCGATTTCGATAAGTAGTGATTTGCTCAGTAAGAAGTAATGCAACATTTGGGTTTAGGGGTCCAATTTACGAAACCATGCCTCGAGAGTGGATGGACAATGTGGTCACCTATTCCATGCCTAAACAAGCATGCATCATCTCATGGAACTCAAAAATGCTACTCTGTTAGGATTTTATGCTCTGAGGAGCAATTGGCCAAGAGTCCCTGAAATGGTTTGGGATGCGACTTGCAACTGGGCATAAAACGAAAACCTAGACTCAGATTGAGGAACCATCATATTTGTTGGATTCCTGGCATAATATTTTAGCTAGATCACCCCTCACTCCCAGTTCCAACCCCTCAGAAGTTGTGTTTTCATCGATTTTGATAACTAGTGCTTTTCTTAGTAAGAAGCAATGCAACATTTGGATTTAGGGTTCCAATTTACGAAACCATGCCTTAGGAGCGGATGGACAATGTGGTCACCTAGTCCATGCCTAAAAAATCATGCAACATCTCATGGAACTAAAAATGTTTCTCCATTAGGATTTTATACTCTGAGGAGGAATTGGCCAAGAGTCCCCAAAATGGTTTGGGATGCGACTTGCAACTGAACATAAAACGAAAAATTGAGACTCAGATTGAGGAACCGTCATCTTCATTGGATTCTTGGCATAGGAGTTTATCTAGATCACCCCTCACTCTCAGTTCCAACCCCTCAGAAGTTTTTTTTATCATCAATTCGATAACTAGTGATTTGTAGAGTAAGAAGCAATGCAACATTTGGATTTAGGGGTCCAATTTACGAAACCATGCCTAGGTAGCGGATGGACAATATGGTCAGCTATTCCATGTCTAAGAAAGCATGCAACATATCATAGAACTAAAAAAATGTTTCTCTATTAGGATTTTATGCCCCGAGGAGGAATTGTCCAAGAGTACCCAAAATAGTTTGGGATGCGACTTGCAACTGGGCATAAAACAAAAAATGAGACTCGGATTGAGGAACCGTCGTCTCTATTGGATTCCTGGCATAGGATTTTATCTAGAGGACCCCTCACTCTTGGTTCCAACCTCTCAGAAGTTGTTTTTTTCATTGATTTCGATAAGTAGTGCTTTGCTCAGTAAGAAGCAATGCAACATTTGGATTTAGGGGTACAATTTATGAAACCATGCCTCGGTAGCGGATGGACAATGTGGTCACCTATTCCATGACTAAACAAGCATGAATCATCTCATGGAACTCAAAAATGCTTCTCTGTTAGGCTTTTTTGCCCCGAGGAGGAATTGGCCAAGAGTCCCCAAAATGGTTTAGGATGTGACTTGCAATTGGTCATAAAAAAAAAATTGAGACTCAGATTGAGGAACCATCGTCTCTATTGGATTCTTAGCATAGGAATTTAGCTAGAGCACCCCTCACTCTCGGTTCCAACCCCTCAAAAGTTGTTTTTTTTATCGATTTCGATAACTAGTTCTTTTCTCATTAAGAAGCAATGAAACATTTGTATTTAGGGGTCCAATTTATAAAACCATGCCTCAGTAGTGGATGGACAATGTGGTCACCTAGTCCATGCCTAAACAAGCATGCAACATCTCATGGAACTCAAAAATGCTATTTCGTTAGGATTTTATGCCCCAAGGAGGAATTGGCCAAGAGTCCCCAAAATGGTTTGGGATGTGACTTGAAACTAGGAATAAAATGAAAAATGAGACTCATATTGAGGAACTGTCGTCTCTGTTGGATTCATGGCATAGGATTTTAGCTAGAGCACCCCTCACTCCTAGTTCTAACCCCTCATAAGTTTTTTTTTCATTGATTTCGATAAGTAGTTCTTTGCTCAGTAAGAAGCAATGCAACATTTGGATTTAGGGGTCCAATTTATGAAACCATACCTTGGGAGAGGATGGAAAATGTGGTCACCTATTCCATGCCTAAAAATCATGCAACATCTAACAAAACCCAAAAATGTTGCTCCGTTAGGATTTTATGTCGAGAGGAGGAATTGGCCAAGAGTCCCTGTAATGGTTTGGGATGCGACATGCAACTGGGAATAAAATGAAAACCGAGACTTAGATTGAGGAACCATTGACTCCGATGGATTCCTGGGATAGTATTTCAGCTAGTGCACCCCTCACTCCTGACTTCCATGCCTTGAAATTTGGTTTACTCATTGATTTTGAGAACTAGTGTATTACTTAGTTTGAAGCAAACCAACATTTGGATTAAGGGGTCCAATTTATGAAACTGTGCCTCAGGATTGGATGGAAAATATAGTCACCTTGTCCATGCCTAAAAAATCTTGCATCATCTCATGAAACTCAAAAATGATGCTCTGTTAGGTTTTTATGCCCTGGGGAGAATTTGGCAAAGAGTCCCTAAAACGGTTTGGGATGAGACTTGAAATTGGGCATAAAACAAAAATCGAGACTCGGATTGAGGACTCATAGAATCCGATGGATTCTTGGGATATTATTTCAGCTATATCACCCTTCACTCTCAACTGCCATGCCTCATAAGTTGCTTTACTCATTGATTTTGAGAACTAGTGTTTTGCTCAGTTTGAAGCAAACCAACATTTGGATTAAGGGGTCCAATTTATGAAACCATGCCTTGGGAGAGGATGGAAAATATAGTCACCTAGTCCATTCCTAAAAAATCTTGTAGCATCTGATGGAACTAAAAAATGCTTCTCCATAGGTTTTTATGCCCTGAGGAGAAATTGGCCAAGAGTCCCCGAAATGGTTTGGGATGCGACTTGCAACTGGGCATATAACGAATATCGATAATTAGATTAAGGAACCATCAACTCTGATGGAATACTGGGATAGTATTTCATCTAGAGCACCCCTCACTCCCAGTTCCAACCCCTCAGAACTTGTTTTTTTCGTTGATTTCGATAACTAGTGATTTGCTCAGTAAGAAGTAATGCAACATTTGGATTTAGGGGTCCAATTTATGAAACCATGCCTCAGGAGCGGGTGGAAAATGTGGTCACCTAGTCCATGCCATAAAAAGCATGCATCATCTCATGGAGCTCAAAAATGTTGCTCTGTTAGGATTTTATGCCCCAAGGAGGAATTGGCCAAGAGTCCTCGAAATGGTTTGGGATGCGACTTGCAACTAGGCATAAAATGAAAAACGAGAATCGGATTGAGGAACCATTGACTTCAATGGATTCCTGGGATAGGATTTTAGCTAGAGCACCCCTCACTCTTGGCTGCCATGCCTTAGAAGTTTATCTACTAATTGATTTCAAGAACTAGTGTTTTGCTCAGTTTGAAGCAAACCAAAATTTGGATTAAGGGATCCAATTTATGAAATTGTGCCTTAGGAGTAGATGGAAAATATAATCACATAGTCCATTCCTAAACAATCTTGCATGATCTCATAGAACTCAAAAATGTTGCTCCGTTAGGTTTTTATGCTCTAAGGAGCAATTGGCCAAGAGTCCCCGAAATGGTTTGGGATGCGACTTGCAACTAGGTATACAATGAAAACTGAGATTCAGATTGAGGAACCATCGATTCTGATGGATTCTTGGGATAGGATTTCAGCTAGAGCACCCCTCACTCCCGGCTTCCATGCCTCATAAGTTGCTTTACTCATTGATTTCGAGAACTAGTATTTTTCTCAAGTTGTAGCAAACCAACACTTGGATTAAGGGGTCCAATTTATGAAATAGTGCCTCAGGAGCGGATGAAAAATATAGCCACCTAGTCCATGACTAAACAATCTTGCAGCATCTCATGGAACTCAAAAATGCTGCTCCATTAGGTTTTTATTCTCTGAGGAGCAATTGGTGAAGAGTCTTCGAAATGGTTTTGGATGCAACTTACAACTGGGCATAAAATGAAAACCAAGACTCATATTGAGAAACCATTGACTCCGATGGATTTCTAGGATAGGATTTCAGCTAGAGCACCCCTCGCTCCCAGCTGCCATGCCTAAGAAGTTGTTTTACTCATTGATTTTGAGAACTAGTGTTTTGCTTAGTTTGAAGCCAACCAACATTTGGATTAAGGGGTCCAATTTATGAAACCGTGCCTTGGGAGCGTATATAAAATATAGTCACCTATTCCATGCCTAAAAAATATTGCAGCATCTCACAAAACTCAAAAATGATGCTCCGTTAGGTTTTTATGCCCTAAGGAGAAATTGACCAAGAGTCCCCGAAATGGTTTGGGATGCGACTTTCAAATGGGCATATAACAAATATCGAGACTCAGATTAAGGAACCATCTACTTTGATGGATTACTGGGATAGGATTTCATCTAGAGAACCCCTCACTCATAGGTGCCATGCCTCAGAATTTGTATTACTCAACGGTTTCGAGAACTAGTGTTTTTCTTAGTTTGAAGCAATGCAACATTTGGATTAAGGGTCCAATTTACGAAACCATGCCTCAGGAGCAGATGGAAAATGTGTTCACCTAGTCTATGACTAAACAAGCATGCAACATCTCATGGAACTCAAAAATGTTGCTTAGTTAGGTTTTTATTCCATGAGGAGGAATTGGCCAAGAGTCCCCGAAATGGTTTGGGATGCGACTTGCAACTGAGCATATAGCAAATATCGAGACTCAGATTAAGGAACCATCAACTTTGATGGATTACTGGGATATGATTTCATCTATAGAACCCCTCACTAATGGGTTCCATGCTTTTGAATTTGCAGTACTCAACGGTTTTGAGAACTAGTGTTTTTCTTAGTTTGAAGCAATGCAACATTTGGATTAAGGGGTCAATTTATGAAACCATGCCTCAGGAGAGGATGGAAATTGTGGTCACCTATTACATGCCTAAACAAGCTTGCAACATCTTATGAAACCAAAAAAAATTTTGTCCGTTAGGTTTTTATGCCCTGTGGAGGAATTGGCCAAGAGTCCCTGAAATGGTTTGGGATGTGACTTGCAACTGGGCATAAAATGGAAACCGAGACTCGGATTGAGGAACCATCAACTTAGATGGATTACTGGGATAATATTTTAGCTATATCACCCCTCACTCCTAGTTCCAACCCCTCGAAAGTTATTTTTTTCATCAATTTCGATAACTAGTGCTTTGCTCAGTAAGAAGCAATGCAACATTTAGATTTAGGGCTCCAATTTACAAAACCATGATTTGTGAGCGGATGGAAAACATGGTCACCTATTCCATACCTAAAAAAACATGCAACATCTCATGGAACTCAAAAATGTTTCTCCGTTAGGATTTTATGCCTTGAGGAGGAATTGCCAAGAGTCCCCGTAATGGTTTGGGATGTGACTTGCAATAGGGAATAAAGTGAAAACCGAGACTTGGATTGCAAAACCGTCATCTTTTCTGGATTCCTGGCATATTTTTTTACGTAGAGCACCCGTCACTACCAGTTCCAACCCCTCGGAAGTTGTTTTTTTCATTGATTTCGATAAGTAGTGCTTTTCTCAGTAAGAAGCAATGCAACATTTGGATTTAGGGGTCCAACTTATGAAACCATGCCTTGGGAGTGGATGGACAATGTGGTCACCTAGTCCATTCCTAAAAAAGCATGCAGAATCTCATGGAACTTAAAAATGCTGCTCCGTTAGGATTTTATGCCTCGAGGAGGAATTGCCAAGAGTCCCCGAAATGGTTTGGGATGTGACTTGCAACTGGGCATAAAATGAAAACCGAGACTCGGATTGAGGACATGGACAATTATGATGTGGACAATTTTGCATGGAGACATTTCTCCCGGACCTCTTCATGAAAGATTGTGAATTTATGGTGCATGTACAAATATGTGAGATGTGGGTTTATGATAATATTTTGAATTTTCCAATAACATTCTCCATTGACCTTGTGTAAACT